>CAKNXH010059993.1:13852-41378 GCA_932178445.1 Andricus quercusramuli | reverse complement strand
ATATATATATATATATATATATATATATTCGGTTTCGGTTAATAAGCAGTCGCGGACAATTGTCCAGGGATGGTCCCGAAGGAATAACCCCTAAGCGAAAGTGTGAGAACCGTGCCGGAAGCTGCATGGCACCTGGGTGAGGTGTCTTTAACGGTGACTCTGGGATACCGGGCGACGTCTCGGAGTATCAGCCTTATCCTTGCACGCGGGGCTCTACAAGGATTGACAAACCCTTTCCCTAGCTGCTTGTGGGAACAACAATGAAACCAACAAACCACCAAAATGTTGTAGATGCGGTTCAACACGATCGAACGCGCAGAGCACCCGACAATGGATCGGCAAACAATGCCGATCATCCTAGAGTTCGGGGTGCTGAAAATAATTTAGATGGAAACACGACGTCGAACCAGCGAAACGCCCACATTCAGTGGACGGATCAACTTAAGAATGACGTGCTAGACTGCTACGATGCCAGTATTATCCCTGTTCGCGGAGGCTTTATGGCGCGTATGCATACTCTGTGGTGCCAGAAAACACCCAGAGCTTCAATACGTTTCGCATCAGTCTTTGCGAAATCAAGCCGAATACCTCCGGAAAAATGGATATGTACCCGGAACGCTTCCTCAACCGCTGCTTGAACAAGCTGCAGACGAAAATGAAACGACATTAAGACCAACCGCAGAAAGCAGGCAAGATCTGGCTGAAATGGATGCCTCCCTTCGTGGAGATATCTCGCAAGAGTCGGAACTCTGGACCATCAATTGCACAGTTTATGGTGCTGCGAGAGCTTTGGCTGATTCAAATCGAAGGCTGAAACCGACGATGCATCAGAAGACCAGAAGACGCTTGCATCAACTGAACAAGAAAATTGGATGGGCAAGACAGAATGCGTCCCGTGTTCAATGTGTGATTGACTACATAACATCTGGTAGACCGTTCACGGAAAGGGTTCGAAAGTTCGCCCAAGAACTAAGGACCTTGAATCACACACTGAACAAGTCAAAGCTGCTGACAACCAAGCAGCATATTGTTGACAAAATGAGGCTGTTATCTGACGCAAGGAGGAGGATACAGAAGAGGGAGAGATGGAACAGGGAGAATCGACAGTTTCTTGCTGACCCATCACGCCTCTTCAGTGATCCCCCTGTTTTTGTAAAAAATCCACCCAAGCCCAAGGAGGTAGAGACTTTTTGGAGAGAGATGTACAAGATCCCGAAAACACTAGAGTTGAAAGAAGATACTGACAATATCATGCGCTTCAAGGAGTTTTGCGACAGCCTCATAAAATCTGAGGAGGAGTGCCCATCAGTCACTGCCGAAGAGGTGAAAAAAGCACTTAGAGGCACGAAGAACTTTTCCGGTGCTGGACCAGATTGTATTAAGAACTTTTGGTGGAAGAAGTTTACTTTTATACACCAAAATTTGGCCCGCATATTTACCTCATATATAAAGTCGGAGACGCCCATTCCGCAATGGCTGGTGTTAGGACGCACTATACTCCTACCGAAAAATGGCAACTTGTCCAGACCAGAGAATTACAGGCCAATAACTTGTTTAAACACACTGTATAAGATCTTTACAGCTGTCCTAAAGAACAGGATCGTTCGACGAATTGAGCCTGTATGGCGAGAGATGTACGAACAACCAGGCTCGAAAAAAGGTGTAGCAGGCTGTCGAGAGAACCTGCTAATTGACAGGTGTATCTGTAAAGACGCTGCCGCCCATCAGCGCGTCCTGTCAATGACCTGGATTGACTACCGGAAAGCTTTCGATTCAACCTCCCATAGACTTATCATCTGTCTGTTGGAAAGCTTGGAGGTACATCCACACATAGTGAGATGCATAGAGAGACTGATGCCTCTTTGGAAAACTAGATTTACTAGTATGAGCCCTTTGCTTTTTTGCATCACACTTCTGCCTCTATCTCTCGCACTACGAAATTCTCCTGGATACCCCTGTGGCGACACTAATCAGCGTGAGCATAAGGTAACTCATGTATTTTATATGGATGACCTGAAGATCTATGCCGCTGTAAAAGCAAACTTCAAACTGCTACAAATATCGTCAAGAACTACAGAGGAGAGATTGGGATGGACTTTGGTTTGGACAAGTGTGCCAAAATTCATTTGAAGAAAGGAAAGATTACTGGCGTTCCCAAGGACCCTGATCTTGTAGATATAAGTGTTATTAGACATCTTAACACTGGAGAGACCTATACATACCTGGGCGTGCCTCAAAGCCGCATTCAGGACGTAACATCAGTGAACGAGCTTAAGGCCCTTGATGTCACCACGCGTAAGATCATGCATATGCATAAAAGCTTGCATATCAATTCGTCAGTTCCACGATTATACATTTCACGCCGTCAAGGCGGACGCGGACTTCTGAATCTCCAATGTCTTCATAACCGAATTGTTTTAAGTACAGCTTACATAGTTGCGAATGGCAGAGATCCTCTCCTAAAGGTGGTCAGAAACCACGAGATGATTGGCGAAGAAGCGTTCCTTCACAAAGCCGCGGAGCAAGCTGCCGAGGCCCTTGGCCTGAATTTCAACATCAGAAGTGAGGAAAGTGCATTACTCCATCTAGATGCTTCACGTCTAAAAGCCGAAGTAAAGAAAGCAGAGGTTAGAAAATTTCACCAAGAGCTACTCGACAAGCATATGCACGGAAACTTTCACAGAAATGTGGAAAAACAGTCCTTGTCAAAGGAGCAAACTTTTGCTTTCCTCAAATCATCAGGGCTCAATTCAGGTACAGAGGGCTTCATTTTCGCATGCCAGGACGGTGTAATGTCAAGAAGTTCCCAGTGATAGGTGCAGAGCGTGTCATGCACACGCTGAGTACCTAGAACACATACTATCGGGGTGTCCGACGCACGCAGGAACAACGTATATCTATAGACATAATGCGGCCCTAAGAGTACTTTATTATCACCTTTGTCGCTCTTACGGTGTTGGTCGCAACCCCGCCCTGCCGAACGCTCCAAGGGATATAGAGTCAATTGTTCGAAACGAGAAGTGCCAGATTTTCTGGAACTACGATTTTCGGGCAGCAGTCTCCGTTGCGCACTCGAGGCCTGACATTGTTCTCCAAGACTTCGAGAAACGAACGATATTCGTGATCGAATTCTCGGCTCCGTCCGAATACAACATCACTGCAAAGGAGATAGAAAAAGAGGAGAGGTATCAGGACCTTAAAAGAGAGCTGCAACAACTGTACTTAAAATATTCGGTACGAGTAATTGTCCTTGTGGTAGGTGCTCTCGGAGGTGCTAAATTATCACTGGTTCGTAACCTTAAAGCTATACCCGCGTGCCAAAAATATGCCAAGGCACTTGCGAGATGGATGCAGAAAGCTGTGATCCTTGGGTCGCGTCGTGTCCTCAAGACACACGAAGGTTTCGCCGGCCTGCCGCAGTGGGGCCACACAATGTTCCGGCGCACTGTAGCTGCGGAACGAATTTTACCCGGACAAATTTGAAAATTTCCCGGGAAATTTCCCGGAAATTTTAAAACTGTAAAATAAACTTAAATTGCAAAATAACATAATTTACAATATTTTTGACTGAATGAATCTCGTTTATTATTGTAAAATCAGTTGAAATTATCAAACAGCATAGTTTTTAAAATTTTTTATTGAATAATTTTAATTCTTTTACCATGTCGAATCAGCATATTGCAAAACATAGTTTTTACCCATCTTTATATATAATTTTCATTAATTTACTGTGTAAAATCTGCTTCAATTAAATAAAAATATAGCTTTAAACTTTTTTATCCAATAAATATTATTTACAAGCAGGTGCTCAAGTATCAACCAGTGATCCCAACTTTGGCATGTAGAATTCCACTACTCATCGCTGGATACGCAGAGCGACCCTGCCCGGTCAAGGTTGGGCAGTGACATTCTACATGCCAAAGTTCGCCTAAATCAAAAATAAAAGAAACTGACAAATGAAAGATTCTCATTATGATTGATGATTACTTTTTGAAACATTTTCTAAAACATTCAATTGAACTTAATAAACATAATTTAAATGGATTGTTCCGATTCGTTCCGGAATTAGTAGATTTCCCGAAATATTCCCAACAATATCGAAATTACCCGAAAAGCGGGAAATTTCCCGGTCATCGGCAACACTGGACATAATCGAAAGAATCGATTTTTTTAATTTGTGATTATTTTTTAGTGTGTTCAACAGCATGTTATGATTGAATCTTGTATATAAAGTAGAAAATAGACTTTGTTTTATAATTTACATACATTTGCATTAAATTAGCTAATTAATCACAATCACAAACTCCAAAAATCGAATTTTTCGAGGATGTCCTTATACTTTTGCATGGTAGTGTATATACATAATATATAGAATTCCTGAAAATAAAATCAGAATTCAACGATAAAATTTGGACAACCACCACAAAATGCTCCTATTGCAATTCCTAAAAAACAAAATAAAAAAATTTGTTTCTTTGGACAAAAATAAAAAAGAGGAAAGAAAATTGAGAAGGCAACTAATCAAATCTCCTTCCTTCTCTTTTTTATTTCTTTCGTCTTTTTTATTTTTATTATTATCAAATCACAATAAAAAAGCATGCAAAGTATTTACAAACGTTTCGATGCTCACACATCACCCTTATCAAGACAAGAAAATGAAAACAGGTGGGAACAGCGACCAAGCGACGACACTATCGCTTCAATACCTGAGATCTGAATGTGGGTCAATAGGCCAATCGGTCACAACAAACAAGAAGTAAGAGAAAGTCGAGACTCATGTAAACTAAATGTAATTAATCAAACTTGAATAACTTTTGTTTAATTTATCTAAATCAGTTTTTTAATTAATAGAGGACTTATTTTGTTTTTTAATATAAAGCATTTCCATGAATTCTCTCTTTCTCTCATTACTTTCACTATGTAAAATTTCAACATTTTCCCAGTCAAACTCATCGTCAATATCAACAAACCCTCTCGTATGTCTAGCAAGAACACTCTTATAACAACGTCCCAGACGAACATCACTTCTGTGCTCCTCCACCCTAGTATTAAGAAGTCTTCCAGTCTGTCCCACGTCAGTCATCTTACAGATCTTGCAAGTGATCTTGTAAACCACACCAACCATTTCAAATTTATCTGAAGGATCCTTACCAAAAGTTATTATTGAATGCATTTCAAATGGTATACGGAAAATGGTGTGAATATTAAATTTTTTTAACATGAATTGAATAGTTTTAGAAATTTGATCAAAAAAAGGAAGAACAAAAGTATTAAAAGAACTATATTCTCTCAATTCCTTCTGATTATCTGTAGCTGAAATGTCACTTTGTTAGTTTTTGATTTGTTGAATTCTATTTGTGATTTGTTGCTCAACCAACATTTTTGGGTAATGATTCAGAAAAAGAATATTCCTCACAATATTCAAATTCTCTTTGTGAAATGAAATGTGGGACAAACCTAGAGCCCTGTCGGACCTATGGGAGTACCAAACTTTTGCCTATAAAAAGATCCATCAAATTTAAAATAAGTTGAATTCATAATGAAAACTATCCCTTCAATAAAATCTTTTTGACTTGATCGAGTACGTGTCCTTATATTTTCCCATCTATTTGAAATTGCTGTTTTAACTAATTCAAGGGGTATATTTGGGAACATTGCAACAACATCCAAAGAAATCATTACATGGTCATCAAGGACAGTTTTTTGAATAATATTTTTTTCAAATTCCCAGTTATTTTTAATATTGTATTCAGAAGTTGTAATTGAGTCTTTAAGTATCAAATTAAAGTTTTGCTCTACAAATTTCGTTAGAGTGTTAATATTTGAAACAACAATTCTCAAAGGATAGCCCTCATTATGAATCTTTCTCAAACCATAACATCTTGCAAGAACTGTGTCCCCAGTATTTAAATCAGTCCATCATATATCCTTTCCCAAAAGTCCTTTCTTTCTCCAATTGTCTAGCATCTTCAAAGTGTCTCTTCTTAATTGTTTTAACGGATTTTCACTCAATAATTCAAAGTTATCACGATTGGAAAGTGAATCCTCCATATCCCTGATATAATCTGATTTCTTCATACAATCTGTAATATTACCTTTATCAGCATTCATGAAAATTATATCAGGGCTGTTCTTAAGGAAATCCGCTGTTACCTTGAAACCTTCATAAATTTTACGATCAATACTACTAATGCGCAAACAATTCTTATCAACAAAACTCTTCAACAAACGTAAAACCTTGTTTCGGAAATCTTGTTGATCCAATATTGGAACTTTGTGTATACTTGATTCAACATCTTTGACTATTTCCACTATTTGTTTCGATTTACTTTTTATCACGTGGTTACTGAAACCTTTACCTAATCTGAGAATATCTGTAACTGAAACAGGAATTTGAATATTTGCTAAATTTACAAACCAAGGATCCTTATCTTCTTCTTCAAAAATTTTGTGTAAATTCAAATTTGGCTCTTGAATATTAGTCTTTTGATCAATCAAAATAGAAAGTTTGTTCTCATGCTTTTTATCATTGTTAAAAAATCTTTGATCAAGGAAAATCTGATGTTTTAGAAGATGAATGATTTTATCTTGTGGTAAACATAATCCTAATTCACTTTTAATTTTTCAGGCTTTTACTTTTAAAAAATTAACATGATTTGAAACATCCTTGATCAGTAAATTCAGCATTGAGAGTTTTAATTTCTCTAAATTATGTTCGAATTGTCTATTGCAAAAATTACTGTGAAAAACAAAAGCTCAAAATTTGTTATCCAAGAAAAATATCTTTTTATGTAAAACATCATTTCTTCGACATTGACTCAAAAACCCTTTTTGAAGGATACTGCCTCTTAATTTTTTGTTGATATCACACCATAATTTAACCTTCCTGAAGGCTTCAAAGCCATATGCAACTTTGATCTGATTAAAAAACATAATATTTAAAGGGAAAAAAGCGGGGGTAGAAATGACCTTCAATCCAAGTCAGCTAAATTGAAATTCAAGAATTCTGAATCAGACTCAGATCAAATTCAAAATCTCATTTAACGTCCAATAATCAAGTCGATATATAGAATTCCTGAAAATAAAACAAGAAATCAACGATAAAATTTGGACAACCACCACAAAATGCTCCTATTGCAATTCCTAAAAAACAAAATAAAAAAATTTGTTCCATTGGACAAAAATAAAAAAGAGGAAAGAAAAGTGAGAAGGCAACCAATCAAATCCCCTTTCGTCTCTTTTTTATTTCTTTTGTCTTTTTCATTTTTATTATTATCAAATCACAATGAAAAAGCATGTAAAGTATTTACCAACGTTTCGGTGCTTACACAGCGCCCTTATCAAGACAATAAAATGAAAACAGGTGGGAACAGCGACCAAGCGACGTCACTATCCCTTCGATACCTGAGATCTGAATGTGGGTCAATAGGCCAATCCTCCACCCTAGTATGAAGAAGTCTTCCAGTCTGTCCCACGTAAGTCATCTTACAGATCTTGCAAGTGATCTTGTAAACCACACCAACCTTTTCAAATTTATCTAAAGGATATTTACCAAAAGTTATTATTGAATCCATTCTAAATGGTATACGGAAAATAGTATGAATATTAAATTTTTTCAACATGAATTGAATAGTTTTAGAAATTTGACCAAAAAAAGGAAGAAAAAAAGTATTAAAAGAACTATATTCTCTCAATTCCTTCTGATTATCTGTAGCTGAAATGTCACTTTGTTTGTTTTTGATTTGTTGAATTCTAATTGTGATTTGTTGTTCAACCAACATTTTTGGGCAATGATTCAGAAAAAGGATATTCCTAACAATATTCAAATTCTCTTTGTGAAATGAAATGTGGAACAAACCTAGAGCCCTGTCGACTAAGTTTTTGATGACTGCAATTTTGTTTTGAAAAGGAGGAGCCGAAAAGAAATTTAAAATTCTACCTGAAAATGTATTTTTCCTGTACCAATTGGTAATAATATTACCATCCTGCCCTTTGATTACTTCTACGTCCTAAAAACTGATTTTACTATTTTTCTCAATTACGTGGGTAAACTGAAGTTTTGGATGAAAACTGTTAAAAGCATCAAAAACCGCCTGTAACTTTCCTAAAGGAACACACAACAAGATGTCATCAACATACCGATAGTAAAAGGGCAAAACCAAATCCAGATTCTTGGAAGCAAAGACTTCCAAATCTTGCATAACCATTTCTGCCAAAATCGGAGAAATGACTGAACCTATGAGAGTACCAAACTTTTACCTATAAAAAGTTCCATTAAATTTAAAATAAGTTGAATTGATAATGAAAACTATCCCTTCAATAAAATCTTTTTGACTTAATCGAGTACGTATCCTTATATTGTCCCATCTATTTAGAATTTTCTTTCTCACAGTAATTTTTGCAATAGACATTTCGAACATAATTTAAAGAAATTCAAACTCTCAATGTTGAATTTACTGATCAAGGATGTTTCAAATCAGGTACATTTTTTACAAGTAAAAATCTCAAAAATTAAAAGTGAATTAGAATTATGTTTAGAATTATGTCGTCGCTTGGTCGCTGTTCCCACGTGTTTTCATTTTCTTGACTTGATAAGGGAGCTGTGTGAGCACCGAAACGTTGGTAAATACTTTGCATGCTTTTTGATTGTGATTTGATAATAATAAAAATACAAAAGACGAAAGAGAGTGAGATGATGATCGTGGGGGTTAAGTCGTAGGCTTTGGACCCACTTCGTCGGTTTGCGGGTTCGATTCCCGCCTCGCACGCTGGAAGAGCCTCGGTGGCCCATGCGGTGGACACTTGCCTAGCAAGGGAGTTGTTCATCTCCGGAGAGTCGTGGGACCGGTACCTCTAGAGAAAAAGGTCCTCTAAGTACTTAAGGCTGTTGCTCTTGGTGGTTCGGAACCCACCTTAAACTGTAGGTCCCCCTCCCTCCACCAAGTAAGTGCGTGGGAGTGTGTGTAAAGGAATAAGGAAGAGATACAAGAAAAATGTAAACCCTTAGGGGGCACATTAGAAGCTTCCATTCTATTCCAATTCCAAAAAGACTAAAGAAATGAAGAAGAAAAGGAAGGGGATTTGGTTGGTTGGAAATTTAACGCTCTGCGAAAAAGATCTTATTGCTTTTTCCGATTATTTCTACCCTTTTGAAGCTATTCAGTGATAAAGTCGTGTTCATAGTTAACTATGAATAACTGAAGAACCATGAACACAACTTTGCAAAAAGTGCAAAAATCCCATGTTATTTGAATGCAAAATGTATTGCCTAATAGCACGGAACGTTCCTGGAACCTTCCGCGGGCACCTTCGGAACTTTTCACTATAACGTTCCCGGAACGTATAAAATGTCCGCCCCTTGGGAACGTTCCAGGAACGTTCCACTGCGACCTGAGGTGAACCTTCCATTATTGTTATTTTTAACAACAATTATCTCATAAAGCGTAAGAGATAGGTAAGAATGGATATAATTTTTGAGTTTTGAGTACCGCATACACTACACTATAATATGATATCGGTATCATAAATTGACATCGATTTTGACCTATCACTTATGGTTTACGCGTTATTTATTGATAATAATAACAATAACGTTAATTCGTGTTTGGAACGTTCCAGTGGACCGTTTCTCGAACGTTCCCAAGCGGCGGACATTTTACACGTATCGGGAACGTTCCGTGCTATTAGAGTTATGATTAAGGCACGGGTTAATATGAATATGAAGGGGTTATTTGAGTCTGATATTTTTTTTAACCATAACCTGAAAATTTGGGGGCGTTTGCAAACAAAAAAAAACAACTTGGGAAATAACGGACACCATAATAGATAAACATCGTTCCTGCGTGGGTCGGACACCCTGATAGTATGAGTTCTAGGTACTCAGCGTGTGCATGACACGCTCTGCACCTATCACTGGGAACTTCTTGACATAAAATGCGGTCATGGTATGCTGAGGTGAAAATGACACCGTCCTGGCATGCGAAAATGAAACCGTCCATACCTAAATTAACCCGGGAAAGGTAAGCTCACGATCTAGTGTGTGGATGGAAACTTGTGAGTCATTTTGATTCACATGGGAAAATTGAAGAGGGAATGCTATAAAAACCCGTGTTTTTATTTTCGCAAATACAAAAGGACAAAAAACTGTTAAAGTGGTATAAAATACAAAGTTTGAAAAATTAAATTTCAAAAAATAATTAATAGAACTCGCAAAATATGTAGTTACTTAAGACGCCTTTCTCTTTTTTTAAGCCCTGCAAAAACATTTCAAGCATTTTTTACTTGTATGCTCACCACAAACGGCTCGACTGCAGTCCGAGCATTTCGACGAGGTCTTCCTCCTTTTCTTGTAATGTCAGAAGGCACAGTAAATTCGAGGTTTCGGTCCTTGCTGTTCCTCAGTAGGATGCTCTTCCTCATTTGGAGGACTGTCGGCGGCGGTGGCATCTGGTCCTAGGCATCGATGAATCGACGAACGAAGCGTGACCGGGATTCGGCGGGCGAGACATTGGATCAACCATGGTTTGCTCAACTCATCAACCAACTGCATCATGAATTTGAGTCGGGAGGGTGCCTTTGGCGTGCTCTCGTCTGGCGATCGATGGATCCAGTGAAAGTCATGAAGAAAAAAGAGAAAGGAATTCACGGCGGTAATATTCAGCATATTGTAAAAGAAGGCCATTGGCCATCTCTTAGTTTTCCTTCCAGTGTTAGTATCCTGACAAAGGCGATCCATGACATCCACCCCACCTTTTGTTTCATTATAGTTCATAATGATTTCGGATTTCCCAGTCCCTAAGTGGATTGCTTCGTCATCGTGAACGGTTGATATGAGGGTTGCAAGTTTCTTGTTGGTAGCCTTATAAGAAACTGCGCTGATGTTTTCAGAGAATAAAAAGAGAGATGAAATTGTAATTTTGTGATCTTTCAGAAGTTTCTTAGCTAATGGGACACTGGTAAACCAATTGTCCATTGTCAAGTTTCGATTTGTCCCTGAAACTGACTCAATCAGTTTTACGGTATAGTAAATCCCTGCTGGTTCACTGGTGGGATTTGATTCCTTTCCCAAGTATGGAATAGCGTCAATCCTATATTTTGTGGAGTTGTCACAGATCATGATTATTTTCATACCATACTTGTTGGCTTTGCTTGGGATATACATCCTAAAAGGACAACGACCCCGAAACCCAACAAGTTTTTCATCAATTGTCAAGTAAGTTCCTGGTTTGTAATTTGTCTTACAGTTCTTCACGAAATCCTCCCATAACTCAGATATAGGTACCAACTTGGTGCCCCTTTCCTCTCTGGTATCACGATTGTCAAAACGAAGAGCTCGAATCAAAAATTTCAATCGTGCTTCTGACATGGTAGCATTGTGTTTTTCACCGCAAAGTACTGTATTGTGGAGGATTTCTGTACTCAAATGATTGTTTTTCATGGCGGCAGCATAGTACAGTGAGGCGAGTAAGACGCACAGCTCTTCTTTCGTCAATGGAGCAATAGTTCTTTACTCTTTCTTGTATTTTGACTTTAGGGATTCTATTTCACGATTAGTGTATTCCACGATCCGGTCTAACATGGCCTCAGAAAAGAATGCTTGGAAGCACTCTGGCGGTGTTTCAGCTGAACGGGCATAACCAAATGTCCCCGGTGAATTATGAATGATGTTTTCCTTTCTAGTCTTAGCAACCCCTTTGAGTGGTTGAGTTTGCCAACGATAGCCATTTTCCCCGATTATCACGTCTGTGTTCCATGTTATCAAATACCTGCACTTTGTTGATGATTCCTCAACTGCTGGCTGTGGGAGTGAAGTAAACATTCGAGCAGTGGAAGGATGCTGCTGATCCTGAGGAGCTGAAATCTTGCTTCCAGAGATCTTGCGATTATGTTTTGGGTCTGAGCAGGTTTTCGAACGTTTTCTCTTTCGAGAACGATTCTCAGCTTCTTCGATGTTATTGTTGAGCTCATCGTCATCAAAAAAATCTTCTGATATCGGTTCATAATCAGGGGCACTCTCATAGTCAGTATCTTCGAGTAGTTGGTCTATTGCATCGTCGTCGTCGGGCGCAAGATTTGCTAGACATTCTTCTATTTCGTCATCTGTCATTATTCTCTTCACAGCCATTGTGCTAGCACAAAAAGAAAAAATCAACGGATTCGCTAATATTTCTTGTGTATGAACTGCCTACTGTTGGTAATCAGTAGCGAAAATGACGCATATCCGCTAGGACATTAATTATAATTATTATCAATTATATATATTATGATTATTATTTTTGTATTAGGATTTTTTTTTGCTATAAGTCACAAAAATCCGAAAGTGGTACTCCATTGCTGGAAATCAAGAGTCAAATTTACTCAGATAATTTTCAAGAGAATTTCCATTTGTGATTTTTAAATTTATTTAATTATTTATTATTATCATATTATATATTAATTTTAATTAATTATTATTATAAAAATGTTAAATGATATCTGAATTTCATAATAATAATTAATTATAATTCACATATTACTTTAATCTGGGCAAATTCTTCAACCAGTTCAGACACATCCAATAAATTCGTAATCACTCGCTCAATTGATATCATAGTCAAATTTGACAGTCTCTTTTCCGCCATTGCTGTTTACAAGTAGTTTTATGTTATTTTCAATTTTAAAAAGGATCGCTCTGCGCTTGCGACAGATACAGGCAAAGTGTTTAAAATTCGGTATGTTATGAACGTGTTTGGAAACACGAGATGCAAGTTTTCTTTCAGTATAAACGTCAAAATTTAATTTGCACACATGTTTTGGCTTAAGGTAAGTTCTTAACATAATAAGTTCACCATACAAATCCACGCCTACTGTATCTGAGCGATTTTCGTTTTCGTGTGTAAGATTTTTTTGTAAATTTTTGCACTTTTCAAGAATGTCTAACTTATCGATTTTTAGAAGGGTAGTTCTGTTAAATAAAAAAAACCGAAAATCTTTTCAAATTGTTTAATAAACTCAAATCGCTCTTGCAAGGACATGATTATTACGTCCAATCTTGTGAAGCAAAAAGCAACTTTGAAACTCTTCTCGGGATCATCTACTCTTCGCAACGTACCCATCAGGTTTTTAAACTTGATATGTATCTTTAAAGCTGTTGCTGAATGTGTAGCTTCAGTTAGATATCCTTTTAAAGCTTCGTCAGTTCTTGTTTCAGTGAAAAACTTATTTAATTTTCAAGAATTTTAATTGATTCCGGGAGATTCATGTGAGCATGGTCCTTGAAACATGTTTGGGTAAAAACTCAAAATTATTGTTATCACGTTTCCGTTCCACGACACTAAATATAGCCAGGGCGGCGAAAAAATGCCTTCTAGAATAACAATATTAATAGAAGAAAACCGTTTTCCTTCATCATTTTTTCTCTTCAAATTTGTCAAAAAAAATTGTATACGGTGTGTGTGCTGTGAGGAGAAATTTAAAAAACGTAACTTTCATGTAATTTAATTGAAAATAATGGTTTTTGAAACATGTTTGAGTAAAAATTCAAAATTATTGTTATCACGGTTCCGTTCCAGGACACTAAATATAGCTAGGGCGGCGAAAAAATATCTCCTAGAATAACAATATTAATAGAAGAAAACCATTTTCCTTTATCATTTTTTCTCTTCAAATTTGTCAAAAAAATTTGTATACGGTGTGTATGCTGCGAGGAGAAATTTAAAAAACGTAACTTTTATGTAATTTAATTGAAAAGAATGGTCTTCAAAACATGTTTGAGCAAAACTTCAAAATTATTGTTATCACGGTTCAGTTCCAGGACACCAAATATAGCAAGGGCGGCGGAAAAGTGTCTCCTAGAATAACAATATTAATAGAAGAAAACCATTTTCCTTTATAATTTTTTCTCTTCAAATTTGTCAAAAAAATTAGTATACGGTATGTATGCTGTGAGGAGAAATTTAAAAAACGTAACTTTTATGTAATTTAATTGAAAAGAATGGTCTTTAAAACATGTTTGAGCAAAACTTCAAAATTATTGTTATCACGGTTCAGTTCCAGGACATCAAATATAGCAAGGGCGGCAGAAAAGTGTCTCAAAACTTTAGTTAACTGTATAGTAATGCATTTATTTATTGAATTCAACAAAACTTCGATCGATTTAATCAAACATTTTTCAGAGTGTGTCGAAGAGTGCATGTACAACTATAAATTTTCCAAAAATTAAAGCTTTTTTGAGTAAAATAATTAAAAGAAGAGTTATTCCACCTACACCAGACTCTCTTTAGAGAAACGCGCGATCGCACGCGTTTTATGGATTCCTAGAATTGCTGGTCCTTGCAGTTTCTCAGGGGGCAGGGCGAGGGACGGTTGCAACTCCGCCTTTGAAGGGACGCAATGCACCACTATTCAGTCAAGTAGATTGCGCAATATTATGGAAACGGTTCAGGCGGCCCGGACTGCGTAAGTTTCGCTGTACGCGCTATATGAACAAGGCTATTTTCAGACAACCCCCGAGATTGTTCATCTACAGAGAGTGTGGTGTAGTTCTACTTTCGATTTCGTAAATTTACAGCAATTATTTGTCCAAGAAATACTTCTTGCGGGAAGATTATGGATACATTTTTAAAGGGCCTCAAGGATCATTATATGTATATATATATATATATATATATATATATATATATATATATTAGGTTGACAAGAAAAAAACACTTTTGGTTTTCTTAGGAGTGAAGGTCAAATAACAGTCATTTAAGATTTTAACCACGAAGTTATCCACTTTTTGATTTGAACTTTTAATACAGTGGATCTAGACACCATAAACTCATAAAGCAGATCCATTATCGGCAATTTTTTTTTAGTCATGTATCCCTTTTTTTATAAAAGTGGATAATAACACAGCCCCACAAAAAAAATTAAATTTCATATCCCTAAACCAGACCCATCAAAAAAATTCATATACCCCCAAAATTTTTAGCTAGAGCCAAAAAACACCCCTCGAGTGGGGTGAAAATGAGAATAAGCAACGAGCATAGTTGTTACATCCTAATCTCACCAAGCTAACCCCTAAAAACCACCTCCACCAAACGACAAGCAGGCTTACACACCACAAGCGTGCTAACCCACGTACCCCCTAACTCACCTAACCCCTAGAAACGAATCCTACCAAACCATAAACTACCGTTATTTGCCCTTCACTCCTAAGAAAACCATTTTTTTTTCATGGTAACCAGCTGACAAAAACGTCACAGCGAAGGAGACAGAAAAAAAAGAGAGGTATAAAGATCTTATAAGGGAGTTGCGTCAGTTATACCTGGAATATTCTGTTAAGCTAATCGTCCTGATCATCGGCGCTCTTGCAGGTGCCAAGGTTTCACTTGTTAATAGCCTGAAAAGCATCTCTGCGTGTCAACAAAAATTCTGAGACACTTGCGGGGAATTGCAGAAGACGGTCGTCCTTGGGACGCTCCGTGTCCCCAGGGTGTACGAGAGTATCTCCGGATCATCGTATTGAATTCGCGCAAACTGTTACCACACATCTCACGGTCGTGTGGCGTGGTTACAGCTGAAATTTTACCGCGATTTCGCTGGAAGTGGGGGCAATTTTGATTAGCACCCGCTTCCGGCTAAATCCTGCGGTTGTCCTTATGACAGACTTTTAGTTATATACATCGGTTTCGGTTTCGATTCCTTTGAAATAAAACTGAACGGCCTGTAATAAAGCCATTGAACGCGCCCTCGGGCTGCGGATACCCCCAAAGAATAACCCCTAAGCGAAGGCGTAACAACTGTGCCGAAAGCTGAATGGCACCTAGGTAAGGTGTCTTAAACGGTGACTCTAGTATACCGAGCGACCTCTCAGAGTATCAGCCTTATCCTTGCACGCGGGGCTCTAGAAGGATAGACGAACCCTTTCCCTAGCTGCTCGTGGGAACAACAATGAAACCACCAAAACACTAAAATGTTGTAGATGAGGTTCAAAAGGATCGAATGCGCAGAGCAACTGACAATGGATCGGCAAACAATGCCGATCATCCTAGAGTTCGAGGTGCTGAAAATAATTTAGGTGGAAACATGATGACGAACCGGCGAAACACCCACACTGAGTGGACGGATCAACTCAAGGATGACGTGCTAGACTGCTACGATGCTAGCATTATCCGGGAAAATAGATATGTACGTGGAGGGCTTCCCAACCGCTGCTTGACAAACTGCAGACGAAGATGAGGAAGCGACATTAAGACCAACCGCAGAAAGCAGGCACCTTCTGAGAGATGATTGCGATTTCAGTAAAAGAAGGAATATTATTATGCAAGTTCCTCCTAAGTCCCAAGATCTGGCTGGAATGGATGCCTTCTCCGTGGAGATATCTCGCACGAGTCCGACCTCTGGACCATCAATTGCTCAGTTTATGGTGCTGCGAGAGCTTTGGCTGATTCAAATTGAAGGCTAAAGCCGACGGTGGATCAAACGACCAAAAGACGCTTGCATCAACCGATGAAGAAGATTGGATGAGCAAGACAGAATGCGTCCCGTGTTCAATGTGTGATTGACTAAACAACATCTGGTAGACCGTTAACGAACGGGGTTCGAAAGTTCGCCCAAGAACTGAGGATCTTGAATCACACACTAAACAAGTCGAAGCTGCAGACAATCAAGCAGCATATTGTTGAAAAAATACGGCTGTTATCCGACGCTAGAAGAAGAATACAAAAGAGGGAGAGTGGATCAGGGAGAATAAACAGTTTCTCGCTGACCCATCGCGCCTCTTCAGCGATCTCCCTGTTTCTGTAAAAAATCCACCCAAGCCCAAGGAGGTAGAAACTTCTTGGGGAGAGGTGTACAAGATCCCGAAAACACTAAAAGAAGATACTGAAAATATCATCCGCTTCAAGGAGTTTTGCGACAACTTCATAAAATTCAAGGAGGATTGGCACGAAGAACTTTTCCGCTGCTGGGCCAGACTGTATCAAAAACTTCTGGTGGAAGAAGTTTACTTTTACACACCAACATTTGGCCCGCATATTCACCTCATATTTAATGTCGGAGACGCCCATTCCGCAGTGGCTGGTAATAGAACGCACTATACTGATATATAACGCACTATATATATGTACTCCTACCGAAAGAAGGCAAATTGTCCAAACCAGAGAATTACAGGCCAATAACTTGTTTGAACACACTGTATAAGATCTTTACAGCTGTCCTAAACCACAGGATTGTTCGACGAATTGAGCCTGTATGGCGAGAGATGTACGAACAATGTGGCTCGAAAAAAGGTGTAGCAGGCTGCCGAGAGAACCAGCTAATTGACAGGTGTGTCTGTAAAGACGCTGCAGCCCATCAGCGCGTCCTGTCAATGGCATGGATTGACTATTGGAAAGCTTTCGACTCAACCTCTCATAGACTTATCATCTGTCTGTTGGAAAGCATGAAGGTAAATCCACACACAGGCAGATCCATAAATAGATTGATTCCTCTTTGGAAAACTAGATTTACTATCTCATATAGAAATTATCGTGTGACAACGAAGAACGTCACCTTCCAGATGGGCGTCTTTCAAGGTAATACCATGAGCCCTTTGCTTTGTTGCATCACACTCCTGACTCTATCTTTCGCACTATGAAATTCTCCTGGATACCTCTGTGGCGACACTAATCAGCACGAGCATGAGGTTACTCATGTATTCTATATGGATGACCTGAAGATATATGCCTTTGGTAAAAGCAAACTTCAAACTGCTATACATATCGTTGAGAACTACGCAGGAGAGATTGGGATGGACTTTGGTTTGGACAAGTGTGCCAAAAATTATTCAGAAGAAAGGGAAGATTACTGGCGTTCCCATGGACCCTGAGCTTGTGAATATAAGTGTTATTAGACATCTTAATACTGGAGAGACCTATACATAACTAGGCGTGCCTCAAAGCCGCATTCAGGACGTAACATCAGTGAAGGAGTCTCTCCAAAGCAGATACAAGCATCTCCTTCGACAGATTTCGCTTCCAATCTGTCGGCGTTGAACTAGGTAACGCGACTAACATGCTTGCCATCCCGGTTCTACTCTACTCGTTTGGGGTGGTTCCATGGACGAAGAACGAGCTCAAGGCCCTTGATGTCACCACACGTAAGATCATGCATATACATAAGAGCTTGCATATCAATTCGTCAGTTCCGCGATTGTACATGTCACGCCGTCAAGGCGGACGCAGACTTCTGAATCTACAGTGTCTTCATAACCGAATTGTTTTAAGTACAGCTTACATCGTTGCGAATGGCAGAGCTCCTCTCCTAAAGATGGTCAGAAACCACCAGATGATTGGCGAAGGAGCGTTCCTTTACAAAACCACGGAGCAACCTGCTGAGACCCTTGGCCTGAATTTTAACATCAGAAGTGAGCAAAGTGCATTACTCCATCTAGATGCTGCACGTCTAATAGCCAAAGTAAAGAAAGCAGAGGTTGAAAAATTCCATCAAGAGCTACTCGACAAGCACATGCACGGAAACTTTTCACAGAAATGTAGAAAAACAGTCCTTGTCGAAGGAACAAACTTTTGCTTTCCTCAAATCATCAGGGCTCAATTCAGGTACAGAGGGCTTTATTTTCGCATACCAGGACGCTCCAAGAGAGATAGAGTCAATTGTCCAAGACTTCGAGAAACGAACTATATTCGTGATCGAATTCTCTGCTCCGTCCAAATGCAACATCACTGCAAAGGAGAGAGAAACGAAGGAGAGATATCAAGACCTTAAAAGAGAGCTGCAACGACTGTACCCAAAATATTCGATGCAAGTAATTGTCCTTGTAACAGGTGCTCTCGGAGGTGCGAAACTGTCACTGGTTCGTAACCTTAAAGCCATATCCGCGTGCCAAAAATATTCCTAGGCGCTTGCGACACGGATGTCATCCTTGGGTCGCTTCGTGTCCTCAAGACACACGAGGGTTCCACCGGCCTGTCGTTGTGATTTCGTCGTGCCCTGTGATCACTCATCTCACGGTTGTGAGACGTGCCCATAGGTGTGATTTACAGCGATTCTACTGGGGGCTATTGACAATTTTTAGATGGCAGTTGCTCTTAGTGGGATCCTGCGGTGATTGTGTAACTCTTCTTTTCAAATTATATGTATATATATATTTATAATGGCCATCATAGAGTCTGCATTCAAATATTCCTGAACCTAGGAATAATCTATTTCTGAAAAGAAATGGGTTCCAGACGAAAATTCAGGGAAAATCCCAAAGACAAAAGTACCAGGAAAGGCCGATTCAGAAACTTTATTACGTTTAGAGATTAGTCGCCTGTTAATTACCAAGCCCTTGTTGGTGCCGTTTATATTCAGTGCAGTTTGGTC
Organism: Andricus quercusramuli; assembly: GCA_932178445.1. Classification (NCBI taxonomy): domain Eukaryota; kingdom Metazoa; phylum Arthropoda; class Insecta; order Hymenoptera; family Cynipidae; genus Andricus; species Andricus quercusramuli. Next base: position 22,049 of record CAKNXH010059993.1, on the reverse strand, counting down.
GCCCCCAAGCAAGAGCCAACTTGGCCGCCCGTGTGCTCCGCACACGTTGCACCCTATTACGCGCCGGCTCTGCACTGGAGATTCAGAAGTCCGTGTCCGCCTTGACGGCTGTAACTGTATAATCGCGGAGCTGACGAATTGATATGCAAGCTTTGATGCTAATGCATGATCTTACGTGTGGCGACATCGAGGGCCTTCAGCTCGTTATATATATATATAATTATAAAAAAAAATAAACAACCACCACAGGGTACCACTAAGAGCAACTGCTATCTAAAAAAAAAATGTCAATGGCCCCCAGTAGAACCGCGGTAAAATACATCTATGGCCACGTCTCACATCCGTGAGATAGGTGGTCACAGGGCACGACGAAATGCGCAACGGAGACTGCTGCCCGAAAATGGTTGTTCCAGAAAATCTGGCACTTCTTGTTTCGTGCAATTGACTCTATATCCCTTGGAGCGTTCGGCAGGGCAGGGTCGCGACCAACACCGTAAGAGCGACAAAGGTGGCAATAACGTACTCTTAGGGCCGCATTATGTCTATAGATATACGTTGTTCCTGCGCGGGTCGGACACCCCGATAGTATGTGTTCTAGGTACTCAGCGTGTGCATGACACGCTCTGCACCTATCACTGAGAACTTATTGACATAAAATGCGGGCGCGATATGCGAAGGTGGAGATACACCGTCCTGGCATGCGAAAATAAAGCCCTCTGTACCTGAATTGAGCCCTGATGATCTGTGGAAAGCAAAAGTTTGCTCCTTCGACAAGGACTGTTTTTCTACATTTCTGTGAAAGTTTCCGTGCATATGCTTGTCGAGTAGGTCTTGGTGAAATTTTCCAACCTCTGCTTTCTTTACTTCGGCTTTTAGACGTGAAGCATCTAGATGGAGTAATGCACATTCTTCACTTCTGATGTTAAAATTCAGGCCAAGGGTCTCGGCAGCTTGCTCCGCAGCTTTGTAAAGGAACGCTCCTTCGCCAATCATCACGTGGTTTCTGACCATCTTTAGGAGATGATCTCTGCCATTCGCAGCGATGTAAGCTGTACTTAAAACAATTCGGTTATGAAGACATTGGAGATTCAGAAGTCCGCGTCCGCCTTGACGGCGTGAAATGTATAATCGCGGAACTGACGAATTGATATGCAAGCTTTTATGCATATGCATGATCTTACGCGTGGTGACATCAAGGGCCTTAAGCTCGTTCTTCGTTCATTGAACCACCCCAAACGAATAGAGTAGAACCGGGACGGCAAGCATGTTAGTCGCAGATACCTTGTTCAAGGCCGACAGATTGGAAGACCAAATCTGTCGAAGAAGATGCTTGTATCTGTTTTGGAGAGATCCTTCACTTGGGAACGCCAGTTATCTTTCCTTTCTTCAAATGAATTTTGGCATACTTGTCCAAATCAAAGTCCATCCCAATCTCTCCTGTGTAGTTCTTGACGATATTTATAGCAGTTTGAAGTTTGCTTTTACCAGCGGCATAGATCTTCAAGTCATCCATATAAAATACATGAGTGACCTTATGCTCTCGCTGATTAGTGTCGCCACAGAGAGACGCCCCTCTGGAAGGTGACGTTGTTCGTCGTCAGACAATAATTCCTAGATGAGATGGTAATTCTAGTTTTCCAAAGAGGCATAAATCTCTTTATGCATCTCACTATGTGTGGATATACCTTCAGGCTTTCCAACAGACAGATGATAAGTCTATGAGAGGTTGAATCGAAAGCGTTCCGGTAGTCAATCCAGGCCATTGACAGGACGCGCTGATGGACTGTAGCGTCTTTAAGGACACACCTGTCAATCAGCAGGTTCTCTCGACAGTCTGCTACACCTTTTTTCGAGCCACGTTGTTCGTACATCTCTCGCCATACAGGCTCAATTCGTCGAACAATCCTGTTGTTCAGGACAGCTGTATAGATCTTAAACAGTGTGTTCAAACAAGTTATTGGCCTCTTATTCTCTGGTTTGGACAAGTTGCCTTTTTTCGGTAGGAGTATAGTGCGTCCTAACACCAGCCACTGCAGAACGGGCGTCTCCGACTTCAAATATGAGGTGAATATGCGGGCCAAATGTTGGTGTATAGAAGTAAACTTCTTCCACCAAAAGTTCTTGATACAATCTGGTCCAGCACCGGAAAAGTTCTTCGTGCCTCTGAGTGCTTTTTTCACCTCTTCGGCAGTGACTGATGGGCACTCCTCCTCAGATTTTATGAGGCTGTCGCAAAACTCCTTGAAGCGGATGATATTGTCAGTGTCTTCTTTCAACTATAGTGTTTTCGGGATCTTGTACACCTCTCTCCAAAAAGTTTCTATCTCCTTGGGCTTGGGTGGATTTTTTACAAAAATATGGGGATCACTGAAGAGGCATGATGGGTCAGCGAGAAACTGTTGGTTCTCCCTGATCCATCTCTCCCTCTTCTGTATCCTCCTCCGTGCGTCAGATAACAGCCTTATTTTATCAACAATATGCTGCTTGATTGTCAGCAGCTTTAACTTGTTTAGTGTGTGATTCAAAGTCCTTAGTTCTTCGGCGAACCTTCGAACCCTTTCCGTAAATGCTCTACCAGATTTTATGTAGTCAATCACACACTGAACACGGGACGCATTCTGTCTTGCCCATCCAATTTTCTTGTTCAGTTGATGCAAGCGTCTTCTTGTCTTCTGATCCATCGTCGGTTTCAGCCTTAGATTTAAATCAGCCAAAGCTCTCGCAGCTCCATAAACTGAGCAATTGATGGTCCAGAGGTCGGACTCTTGCGAGATATCTTTAACGAAGGGAGGCATCCATTTCAGCCAGACCTTGGGGCTTAAGAGGAACTTGCATGTTGATGTTCCTCCTTGTACTGAAATTGAAGGGGCGGATCGAAGAACGGGACGTGCGCTCAATCGCCCCTGAACGTTATGCAATCTCCCGACAATTTGCGCTTGTCTCGTTCGCCGGTGTTTATATTTAAAAAAAAAAGGTACTATTCGTTGATTTTCAGTGAACGTCCAGTGAGAAAGTTGTTCCGTAGGAACTGACGAATAAATCTGCGCAAGCAGCATATTATTTCGTTTTGTATATCACAAGATATCTTTGAGGTAAGTGTGTAAAATTTTCAACATTTTTCACACACCACCTATATGCAGTAACGGCAACTGTTTTCTCAGAGCGCATCATTTCGTTTTACTAAGCTCGTGATATCTTGTGATATGCAAAACAAAATAATTTGCTGCTTGCGCAGATTTATTCGTTAATCCCTACGGAACAACTTTCTCGCTGGAATTTCTCTGAGAATCAACGATTTGTACCTTTTTTTAATGTAAATACGGGCGAACGGGACAAGCGGGGTTTCCGGGAGATTGCACAACGTTCAGGACGAACCAAGCGCACGTCGCATTCTTCGATCCGTCCCTTCAATTGCGCTCATCTTCCAGAAGGTGCCTGCTTTCTGCGGTTTGTCGTTTCATCTTCGTCTGCAGCTTGTTCAAGCAGCGTTTGAGGAAGCGCTCCGGGTACATATCCATTTTTCCGGAGGTATTCGGCTTGATTTCGCAAAGACTGATGCGAAACGTGCTGACGCTCTGGGTGTTTCTGGCTCCACAGAGTATGCATACGCGCCATAAAGCCTCCGCGAACAGGGATAATTCTAGCATCGTAGCAGTCTAGCACGTCATTCTTAAGTTGATCCGTCCACTCAATGTGGGCGTTTCGCCAGTTCGTCGTCGTGTTTCCATCTAAATTATTTTCAGCACCCCGAACTCTTGGATGATCGGCATTGTTTGCCGATCCATTGTCAATTGCTCTGCGCGTTCGATCGTTTTGAACCGCGTCTACAACATTTTGGTGGTTTGATGGTTTCATTGTTGTTCCCACGAGCAGCTAGGGAAAGGGTTCTTCCATCCCTGTAGAGCCCCGCGTGCAAGGATAAGGCTGATACTCTGAGAGGTCGCCCGGTATCCCAGAGTCACCGTTAAAGACACCTCACACAGGTACCATGCAGCTTTCGGCACGGTTCTCACACCTTCGCTTAGGGGTTATTCCTTCGGTACCATTCCTGGACAATTGTCCGCGACTGCTTATTAATTATTGTACCCATATTCAGCAAAAACCCTTGGTACGCAGACCCTCTATCCGCAACCCGAGGACGCGTTCGGTGGCTTTGTCATAAGCCCTTCGGTTCTATTCCAAAGGAATCGAAACCGAAACCGAATATATATATATATATATATATATATATATATATACATCAATTGTGTAAATCGAAGTTTCGAAGCAAGTGATTTTATTTCATGGTAAAATATTTTCCAAATGTTTCTAAACATTATTGATGACAGAAGACATTTCAAGTGCAAATAATTTTTCTAATATTAGGAAATAATTCTGCTCTTAAAATTTTGCTACTGCAGTATACAATTTGTAAACTTTTTCATACCAGTAAAGAGATAAGAAAAATAAAATTAGTCACAAAAAGCTTACAATATCTTAATTTGCAAAATGTGTGGACTGTCGGTACCAGAAACGAAAATAGTTATCGGTACCGATAATAAGATTTCTGTGAAAACTTTAAATGATTGAGATTTTATTTTAAAACAAGCGAAACAGGATCTAAGAGATTTTAAGACAATTGAAAGATTTTTTAGGAAAACTGAATTATTTAAAAATATATTTAGAAGTTTTGAAAATGTGTTAACATAATTTAAAATTTGAAAAATTTCAACCCATTTTGAACGAAGCGCACGCATTTCAGTATATCGCAAAAAAATTTAGAAGCTTCTTAAGATTTTTGAAAGAATAAAAAATAAACTTAAGACTCCTCTAAAGATTTCTACAAATCTCTAAGGTTTTAAGGCAATTTTTAAATTTTAATTTTTCAGCTTTAAAATTATTTATGGATTTTAAAAGTTTTGACGAGATTAAAAATATCTTAAAACTTGAATGGTTTTTCGAAAATTTATAAACCATTTTTAAATTTCTTCAAATCTTCCAAAAGTCCTGAACATCTTTTAAGCTGACTCTAATTTTTGACAATATTTTGCAAATCTCGTAAAAGAAAAAAATTACTTCAAAATTGTATCGATTTTTTTCTAATTGGGGAAAAAATTCATTTTTTTAACTCTAAGCCTTTTCCATAGTTTGCCGTAATTGAAAGCCCAGATTTTTTAAAAGGTTTTTTTTCTTTTTGTTTTTTTAGTTGGTTTTTTCAGAGGTTGAAGCTAATAACTCAGTTATTAGTATAAAAAAATGAGGAAATGATTCCTCTCCGCCCTACCAATATCATTTCGCTACATCATGCGAATTCAAAACAAAACCACACTTTAGCTTCAAATGTTGGCACACGGAGAAACTTTGTACTGGAAAGGTTACTAAATTAGGTTACAATTGAGGGACAAAGGCGATAATTTGTATATTTTAATACAGTGGTAGTAAGCTGTACTATTTTCATATGAAAGTTTCGTGTTGATAACACCAAGTTTTAGTATTTTCTGTAGCAAAATCCTAGATAGGATACATTAGTAGAGACATTATTAAATTGTATTAAAAGAATAGAAGTAATAAGTATCTAAAATAACATAAAAGACTCAATTTGTAAGAGGAACTACTATTGTTTGTAGGAATATGAATTGTGCCATGACACTTCCTATTTCTTGTATTATAGAGTAAGACAAATTCGGTAGATTTCTCTGGAATATTAATAAGTTACTTGGTAAGCGAGCCTAGCGTTGGACCGAGCGCAGCCGAGTGTAAACAATGTGAGCCGAACAACACAACGGCCACCGCTATGTTTATTTTATTACATTATTTTTAAATCTCGTTATTACGTTATTTGATTACGTTTTAAGATATGGTGCTTAGAATTTGAAAAATGCCATCTCTGTGAACAATCAATGAATGATTTAATGAAAATTATCTGAAGTGCTATTATTTACTTCATAAAGGCGATGAATTTCTGAATCGCATAATCTGGTTTAGCAGGATGGAATATCGCCGTGCTGCCGCGTCGGAGACCCGTGTTCGATTCCCACAAGCCTTATGTTAATCACATTTTTCTGTTTCAGCTTGTAATATGATATTTCTGTATGTATATAATAAATGTATAAACTACATTTATATAATCATATGTACTGTATAATTGCAATTTAAATAAATATAATCATGTCAAATAGTTCGATATCCTATACTCCTATAGTCAGCATGTACGTCGTATGCTTGTGTAAAAGAGTAAATGTGTCGTGACCTTCAACGAGACGGGGCGCGTGTTTGGTTTATTTTTTTCGTCTGCTAATCCGACTGTACCAATTTATTACTGAGTCATTCACTAAATCAGTGCGCCGGTCTCTCTCGACGTTACTACAGTTGTTTGCAAATATTGGAATCTTCTGCAGATATTAATGCAAGAAATTCATAATTTTCTTTTACCGAAATTAATGAGTGGCTGTAATACATTGCTTGCTGGTTTACTACAGAGGTTTGTAAATACTTCAAACCTTTTTTGAAATAAACGTAACATTTTTAGATTTGATTCCAATTAATTTTGTAGTTCGGCATGTAGTTACCAGTTACTACTCGAAATAGTAAACATTACACAAGTTCCGCTCTGTCCCTCCATTGCAAACTAGAAATAGTAAAATCTAGTCTGATATTTAGCAAATAGTACAGCAAAAGGTTTCTCCGTGCAAGGAAGGACGGCTTTCAAATTTTTATTTGAGCTATTCTCTGGCAATTGCTGACTTATAAGCGGAATTTAAAGTGAAATTGCAAAAAAGTGTTTTGCAGTGCAAATCACTAAGTATCACTACAATAAAAAATTATTTTCAATTTTTCCAGGAACTGTATGAAAATGTTTGCAATATCTTGAAATCTTTTTCAATATTATCAGGTCTTTAAATTAATTTTAGATATAAAAAAATCATTTCAAATTTTCTTCTAGGAAACTTAAGACATTTTTTGTATCCTCTTTAAATCTTTCTAAATTCTTAAAAAGAACTTTCTTTCGAAATCTTACAAAAATCTATATTTTGTTGAAAAATGTTTGCAATTTCAGCAAAGAAAAAACTGAAAACATCCACTAAAAGTCAGATGCATGCAGAATGCAACCATTCAAGCTTTCGAACAAGAAATTGCGAAGCTTTTAAGGAATTTTGAAAGGTTCAAATGAAAGAATATTCTTCAGATTTATATGAAAATTTTAAAGGATTTTTTCGTTTTAACAATGAATTTTTAGAAAAAATATGAAAAGATTTTTAAAAATTTCAAGAGATTTTTAAAAATTCCGAGAAAAAATCCAGAATATCTTGAGGACATTTTTTTAATTTTCAAAGATTTGTTACATTTTAAAGAAAAATTCGGGTCAGTTAAAATGATATTCAGGAACTTCAGAAGTGTTAACATGAGTCAAAATATTTTGAAAATTCGAAATATTTCCTAATATTTATAACATATTTATGAAAAACAAGGAATTTTCAAGAAATGGTTGAATTTTCTATAAAAGTGCATTTTCAACAATGGTATTTAGAAATTTTAGTAGTGTTAAAGTGAGTCAAAATATTTTCACACTTGAAAATATTTTCTATTATTTATGAAATATTTATGAAAAACAAGGAATTTTCAATAAATAGTTGAATTTTCTATAAAAATAGTTATTTGTGATACAAGTGCGTAAAATAGGTGATTGTGTGCGAGTGTGAATATTGCAGCATAAGCCGGAGGCTCGAAGCATGAGTCGATGGTTAGCGCACGAGCGAAGCGAGTGCGAAAACATAGACGAGTGCTTCGAACCGCAGGCGAATGATGCAATTACACGAGTTACTAATCACCTAGGCGCACGTGTATCACACGCTATTTTTTGCAACGCCCGTCCGAAAAAGTTGATAGGAGGTGGTAACGAAAAATACTAATTTGATATTGTATAGAGTGGAGTAAAGGAACAAAAAATTTTTTTTTTTGAACGTTTAAAAAAAATTTTGAAAAAAAAAAATTTTCGAAAAAAAATGTGGTGCAAAAAAATTGGGTGAAAAAAAATTTTTGAAAAAAAAATTTGGTGGAAAAAAAATTTTTGAGAAAAAAAATTTTGGAAAAAAAAATTTTTGAGAAAAAAAAATTTTCGAAAAAAAATTTTCTGAAAAAAAATTTTGAAAAAAAAAATTTGTTGAAAAAAATTATTGAAAAAAAATGTTGGCGTTTATGCTTTTTTGCCCCCCCCCCC
>CAKNXH010059993.1:321-13452 GCA_932178445.1 Andricus quercusramuli | reverse complement strand
TGTTGGCGTTTATGCTTTTTTGCCCCCCCCCCCGGGGGGGGGGGGGCACGAAACCCTAAAACAAAACTTCAATCAATAACACATTTGTTCAAGTTGAACGTAAAATTATTTCAAGAAGATACCAACATCAGTGTTTAAAGTTACCTTTGCCAGTGTCTAAAGTACCTCATCTCGAATGTGCGCATGCGCAGCTTTTTCACCAGTGTCTAAAGTAAGCCATCTTCAAACTGCGCATGCGCGAAAATTGTTTCGCGCACAGTCTGCTCAAATAAGGTCCTTTAGACACCATCTACATGCATGCAAACGTCAACTTTAGAGGTGGGTGTTGCAAAATGAATTTTTAACAATGATGTTTAGGAATTTCAGATTTGTTAAAGTGAGTAAAAATATTTTGAAACTTGAAAATATTTCCCGATATTTATAAAATATTTATTGAAAATAAGGAATTTTCAAGAAATAGTTGAATTTTCTATAAAAATAAATTTTCAACGAAGAAGATTAATTTTGAACCAATAAAAAACAAATACAATAATTACATTTTTAACCAAAAACAACGAATTTTCAAAAAATAATTCAATTTTCAATCAAAAATTTTCAAACAAAAAGGAATTTTCAACCAAATAGTTGAAGTTTTTTACCAAAACACAACGGAATTTAAAAATATATAGTTAAACTAATTTTCTATACAAATTTTTAATTTTCTACTATTTCTTGCTGTGTGTATTTAAATAATTGATAAGACTTTGTTTAATAGTATTTTAAGTTAACATTTGAATAACAAAAAATCTAGAAATTTTTTTCAAAATTCCATGCTTTTCTAGTTTTCCAGAATTTTTTTCAAAATGTCATGACTTTCAGGTCTTCCATGTTCTTTATAAAACAAATAATAAAACACGTACTCAGTTTTAGTTAGCCTTCCGACCGATTTGTGCTTCAATGAATTTTGACAATTTCAAAAAACGATGTTTTTTTAGGAAGTATGCAAACATTTTCTTAAGATTTTACGATTTCCGGGAAAATCTCACTGGAAATTTATTACTGACAAATTTCATTTGAAATAAACTTTAAAAAACTTTTTAACGTTCCAAAGTTTGAAACATTTTAAGATTTTGAAACAAAATTTTGCAATTTTGCACAGTTACAAAATTAATGAAAAATCTAGCAACTTTAAGGTGGTTTCCGAAAAAATCGATTTCTGGTAGAATTGTTTTAAGTCGAGCTTCTATTTCAAGTAGAATGTTTTTTTATATGCTAAATTAATTTCAAATGTTTCTACCACACTGAAATCGAGATAATTGATGCTAAAAATGACTACTTTAACACAGAATGCATGTGCAATGCACAGGCACTCTCCATATTTTAACTTGTAGTAGTAATGTGTCTACTTGTGCTGCTTGAAAATACAAATATGTCAGAAAAATAATGCAATCTCTTCACCACGTACTTTTCTAGATAATCGAATGGAAAACATTGAAATTTTAATTACTTTCAAACGCATAAACGTCAAAGTTTCGCGATCCGGCAACATTGTCCCCTCTCTCCTGCTTTACTTGCTGCAGGAACTTGATACACTCACACACACGTTTATACACAGTTGGTCAGTGATTGTTAGTTTCAAATTGCTACGTTTCACGATCTTCGAACCTGCCGCTGGCATAGGATTGGTGACTATACGTATATAGGTACACACTACGAATTCTAAGCAAGGAGCGCATTAAAATATTGAGTATGCGGGATCATGAAATTTTTTCAATACAGTATGCAAACACAGGCGCCCCACGGGACTCCAATATTTGTACGAGCGTGGGACTCGGAAACTACCTTAAGAGATATTTAAAAGTATTAAAAAGATTCAAAAATAATTTATAACTACAAAAGCTTTTCAAAAATTTTAAACAAAATATGGAATTTTTTTTTTTTTTTAATTTAATTTTTCAAAAAAATGTCTCAAGGTTTCGAAACAATTCGAAAGATTTATATAAATTCTGAGAAAAAATCCGAAATAACTTGGAAGAATACTTAAATTTTCAACCAATAAACAAGGAATTTTCAAAAAAAGTTCAATCTTCAATGAAAAAAATGAATTTTTAACCTATACCAATTTGTATCCAAATTTTCAAAATATCTGACATCATTTTTTTCAAGATTCAGAAATGATATGAACAGTTGTTCGTAGTACTCAGGAATTGCCACAAATTACCTGCATGACTTTTTCCGTTAAAAGGAAAATTATGAGTGTTATAGCATTTACAAAATTTGGAAAAAAATAAACGGAAATGACAGTTTTAAGCCAAACAATGCACGATATGGAAAAATAAAGAAAATTTGATTCTCAAGAGACCTTCAAGATTGTCATGACAACTTTTTGAATTTTCTTGAAAAATCTAAAATTCCAATTTTGACCCAAATAACGCGAGATGCGAAAAAAAAATCAAAATTGTTGCTTTTGAGAAGACCTATAAGCTTTTCTGTGAACATTTTTTGGTCGGAAGCTTTGTTTGTTTTTAAGTATGAAAAATCGTATTGGAATACTTTTATTTTAATTTTTGATTCGAACGACGCGAGATAAGAAAAAGAGTCAAAAGAGTAGGATTTGTGTTTTTAAATGGTCAGGTAAAATTTCTATTAAACATTTCTTTATAGAAATCTTTAACTATTTATTTGTATATATTATACGGTGAGCGCAAAATTCAAGCGCGAATATTATGATGAGAATGTATTCTGTGAGGCCGAAACAGCCTAAGTAAATGAACCATCTTCATTTAAAATCAAAAACATATTTAGTAATTTGTACATGAAGACTAGTGTGCCCTGCATGGCTAATAGGGTGGTCCTCAAGTCGCCATGTTTGGAAAATACATGCGTGCTATTGAAAATTCTTATATTTCGTCGGAAAAAAAACTGAACTCCTGAAAAAATGTAATTCAATCGGATGAAATCGTGCATTCCCTCAACGAGGTCAAAAGTCTAACATTAAACTATGAATATCTTCGTGGTTTTCGTACTGACAAACAGTTATATTTTTTACAACAGGAAATAAGGATTTCCAAAGGCAATGCACTTTCCAAACTTGGCGACTTTGGGACCAACCTATTAGCCATGCATGTGACATCAGGTGGAAGCGGATGTGATGATAAGCTTTTAGAAATGTCGTTAAAAATTTTCCTAAAGAATAAAATTTCTAGAAATGCCTGTTCAATAATAAGTTATTGTAATTTAATATTTGTTTGTACCACACTGAAAGCGTGTTGCTCCCTAGCGGACCGAATGAATGGAACGGATACGCTACAGCGTATCCTTATAGTATCCACATCGTATCGTCTCCGTATCATGCAAGAAAGGTACGGAGAGGATACGATGTGGATACTATAAGGATATGCTGTAGCGTATCCGTTTCGTTCATTCAGCCCGCTAGGGTTTAAACGAGAATAAAAATTCCTTCAATTCTAAGTGCATCATGGTAATGTAATATTTCTTTAACTTTCTCAAAATTAAGCAAAAATAAAAAAATAAGTATATCAGTTTCATCTCAGGAATTAAATTTAGGTTAATATTCTATCAGTAAAATATATTTAGTTTTGATAATACGTTTGTATTAAGCGACTTTATCAATTCCCTGGCGGACCGAACGAACGGAGCGGATACGCTACAGCGTATCCTTATAGTATCCACATCGTATCCTCTCCATATCATGCAAGAAAAACTCATTAAAAAAGAAAGATTAACATTTCACTTGTTGAAATTCGGATTCTGCGTGAAATTTTGAGTTAAAAGGTCACAGAGTAATCGCAATAGTTTTTCTTGCAACATTAAAAACTTTTAATAAATATAATACTTATCGATGACGTGCGCTAAAGGCGACTTCAAACGCATCGTCATTCAGTAGTACTTCATAGGCGTTATCCGTCGACGATGCGTTTGAAGTCGCCTTCAGCCCACGTTATCGATAAGTATTATATTTTTTTAAAGTTTTTAATGTTGCAAGAAAAACTATTGCGATTACTCCGTGACCTTTTAACGTAAAATTTCACGTAGAAGCCGAATTTCAACAAGTGAAATGTTCATCTTCCATTTTTAATGAGTTTTTCTTGCATGATACGGAGAGGATACGATGTGGATACTATAAGGATACGCTGTAGCGTATCCGCTCCGTTCGTTCGGTCCGCCAGGGTTGTCACAGATTTTGAACCTGGTCGTATAATTGTTTAATAGCTCGAATTTTGGAATTTGTGGTCAGCGATCTTAAAAACTCTTGCCGGCGAAGTACTGTAATAGAAATCATACCCTTCTTTTTAGCGCTTTAAAGTTTAAAAAATATTCGTACTTGGAGACGAATCAAATCGGAGCACAGTGACACAAAGAAATGCCTCTGGAGAAATCAATTTTCATCCGATTTGCAACTTTTTTTATAAATAAAAGTGTTAAATTTGTTAGGAATTGTATCGAAATTTCGTTATTTAACGAAGAAAATAAAAAATAATTTGTTTTTCAAAGCTGTTATTTAGGGCTAAAGTAGCAGTATCAGTCAAATAAGAACATTTTTCAAATTCTTATAAACAAATTAGTAGACAAAAGTTGTATCTTATTTATTCGCGATATTTAAATATATTGGACTTATATATTTAAAAACAAATAGAAACTAAATGCGTAAATATCGGTAGGTATTCACTTGTCCGAAATTTCATTTTCCCTAAAACTCATTTTGCAGAAAAAATCACGAGATTACTAGCCGCCTTCGAAACAATTGATAGATGGGCTTCTGCCCATTTGGAAGAGGGTAGAGAATATGATAGAAGATAATGTAGGAGAACGCAGGAATGAAAAGGAAGAGAGGACGGATAGGGAAAGGATGAGGGCAGACAGGAGAAATAATATCGGGATAAGAGGGTTGAAGCTAAAGAGTGGAGAAGAAAGGGAGGGCGTGGAAGAGCTGCTACAGAGCATAGGGTGGGTTAAAGGCAGGGTAGGAAAAATTAAGTTGGAGGGGAGGAAGGAGAAGGAAGTGGCGGTTGTGGAGTTGGAGAGCTGGGAAGGAAAGTTGGGGGTAATGCGAAATAAGAACAGAATACAGGATGAGGGAGTTTTCATCGATCACGATTTGACGAGAAAGGAAAGGGATGTGCAGAGAATGCTGTATGACAGGGCTCGGAGGGAGAGGAGAGAAGGGAGATCGGCGAAGGTAGGATATCGAAAAATAAGAGTAGACGGGAATATGTGGGTGTGGGACGAGGAGAAAGAGGTGTTGAAGGAAGTGCAGAGGGATTTGTTTCGTGAGAAGCAGGGGGGTGGAGGTAATGCAGGGTAGAGGAGTAGCGAAGGTGCTGTACTGGAACGTCGCAGGGGTAAAGAAGAAGGACGAGGAGTTCTGGCGGTATAACCAGGAACTTGGTGTTGTGGGACTGGTAGAGGCGTGGCTGGAAAGAAAGGAATGAGATAGAATAGAGCCAAAGCTGCCAAGGTGGTATAGGTGGAGACTCCAGGAGGCGGTCAGAGTTAAGAAGAAAGCAAGGGCCAGTGGGGGAATTATAACCGGCGTTAGAGATGGATTAGAGGAAAAAGTTGATGGAGAGGAAGAGGGGAAGGGAGTGCAAATGAGGAAAATAAGAATAGGAGAAATATCGTGTAAGTTTGTGACAGTGTACAATAAGGATGGGATGGAAAGAATTAAAGAAAGGGTGTAAGACCTGCTGGGCGAAAGAGGGGAGGGTATAGTGGTACTGGCTTGGGACTTTAATGCGAGGATGGGGAGCGAAGGGGGACTTTACAGGGAAGGGGATAGCTTCGAAAGGAAATCGAAGGATAAGATAATGAATAAGGAGGGGGAGATTCTAAGTGACTGGATGAAGGATAGAGGCTGGGCGGTGGCGAATGGTATGGCAAATGGGGACGAAGAGGGAGAATACACATATGTAAGTAAGGTGGGGGTATCGGTGATAGACTATGTGGTTATGAATATGCAAGGATGGGAGGAGACTGAAAAGTTCGCAGTAGAGGGGAGGTTGGAATCAGACCATCAGCCATTAAGTCTGTGGATGAGAGGTGAGGGTGGCGGAAGACAAGGCGGGTAAGAAGTCTTGATAGGGGAGAGGGCGACCTGGACGAGGGAGGCGATAGAGAAGTATCAATAGCAGCTAGGAAAGGTACGCTTCGGAGGGGAGTCGGTGGAAGAGATATGGGAGGATCTGAAAGAGAAGTTGAAAGGGTGTTTGCAAAAGAAGGTATCCAGAAAGAAGGAAAAAGGAATGATGAATCCGTGGTGGGATAGGAAATGTAAAAAGATGAAAAGGAAGGTTAAGAGGAAGTGCAAGAAGTGGAAAGAGGGTAATGCGAGAAGGGAGGAGTACGTAGAAATGAGGAAGGGGTTTAGATTGATGTGCAAAAAGAAAGAACAGAAAAAGGAGAAAGATCCGGAAGAGGAGTTAGCAAATGTTAAGACAGAGGGGGACGTCTGGAAGATAATAAATAGGTTTGGGAAGCGTAGGGTGGAGGTCAGCGAGAAGATAGGCAGTGAGGAGTGCAGCGAATATTTCAAAGAATCTTTCCAGGGCTCAGATTCAAGGAAAACGGAGGGGGGAAGTAGAAGAACGGGTGAGGCAGAGATGGAGGAGTTAAATGACGAGGAGATAGAGGAGCAGATAAGGAAGTTGAAAAGGTCAAAAGCCGCAGGGCTGGAAGGGGTAGAAAACGAAGCATGGCTGTTTAGTACACAAGAGGTTAGGGAGAGATTGAAGGAGGTAGTGAAGAAAGTATGGAGGGGGAGGGATTCCCAGGAGAGTGGACAGAAGGATTAACAGTGCCACTATATAAGAAAGGAGATAGAGATTGGCAGGAAAATTATAGAGGGATTACGCTAATGAATACGGCGTATAAAGTATACGCGATGGTGGTAGCAGAGAGACTGCGGAAGGATGTCGAGGGGAAAGGAATATTGCTGGAGACGCAGGCGGGATTTAGGGCAGTTAGGACTGCTATCGATAATATCTACGCTCTTCAGCACGTGGTGGATAGAGAATTAGCGAAGAAGGGGACGAGAATGTACGCGCTTTTTGTGGATCTCAAAGGCGCGTTTCCGTCGGTGGATAGGGGGAGGTTGTGGGAGGCGATGAAGGATAGGGGAGTAGAGAGATGCCTAATTGAGAGGGTAAGGGAGATATATGAAGAGACCAAAGACAAGGTAAGAGGAGGGAAGGGGATTTTGGAGGGATTCTGAATGGATAGGGGGTTAAGGCAAGGGTGTCCACTTAGCCCAACGCTTTTTGCGATTTTAATTGCGGATATGGAAAGCAAGCTGGAGGACGGGTTGGTAGGAGGAGTCAGGATAGGAGGGGTTATAATTTGGTCACTAGCGTATGCAGATGACATAGTGTAGCTGGCAAATAGCGAGGAGGCCTTAAAGGAGATGATGAAGAGGTTGAGAAGATACCTGGATAAAAAGGGGCTAGAGCTGGATGCGGAAAAGTCCAAGGTTATGGTGTTCAGAAAAGGAAGGGGAAGGGATAAGGGAGGAGAGTGGAAGTGGAAGGGGAAGGAGGTGCAGGAGGTGAAAGAGTTTGTGTACTTGGGCTTCGTGTTTCGGAGGAATGGGGAAGTGGATTGACACATAAAGGAGAGAGTGAGGAGAGCAAATGTGGTGATGAGGTAGGTGTGGGGGTTGAGAAAGAAGCTATTCGCAGATGATTTTGGACGGAGAATAAAATTGTTTGATTCGCTAGTGATGAGTGTGCTATTTTATGGAGTAGAGGTGTGGGGGTGGAAGAATAGTGGAGAGGTAAATAGAACGCAGGAGAGGTATGTAATGTGGATCCTGGGGTTGGCAAGGAACACGCCCAAGTACATTGTCAGGAGGGAGACGGGGAGAACGAGTGTAGGGATTCTAGCAGGGAGCAGAGCGTGTAAATATGAGGAGAAATTTTTGCAAGAGCGGGGAAGTAGGCTGGTTAGGGAGTGTTGATGAGAGAAGGAGAACAAGAGAGGGGGTGGGAAGATGGAGGCGGAGAGGGAAAGGTATGTTAGAATGAATGGACTGCAGATGGATGAAGTGAGAATGATGTACGAGGAAGGAAGAAAGGTTTATGACTTGTTTAAGCAAAACGGCATGGAGAGAGAGAAAACAGAAGGGGAAGAGAGAATAAGAGAGTCAAAGTCTAACGGGAACTATGTGTGGATTATGCCAAGGGCAAGAGCGCAATATTTATATGAGAAAGGAGAGAAAGGAAGTCAGGAGCTTATAGCGTGGTTAAGGTGTGGGTGCATCGAGTGTTTCAATAGGTTCTGGCTCTTTCGAGAGAAGAGGATGTGTGAGCTGTGTGGAAAGCGGGAGGCAAGAGTAGAGGACTGGTTGGAGGAGTGCGTGGAGGTGGAAAGAAGTGAGATAAGCATGGAGGTATTGTTGCATGAAAAGGGGAAAAAAGGGCAGTATCATGGGTGTAGGGAGTGTTGTGTAAGATGGAGATGAAGAGAAGGAAGGATGAAGAGGAATGGAGGCGGAAAGATTGTAAATAGGAGAGAAAGTAGATATAAGGAAGATGTAAATATTGTAAATAGTAGATAAGTAGTAGGTATTAGAGCGAGAACAGAGGTTGGCAAGTGAGGCAATGCGAAAAAGTAGGGACATGCGAGCGGGGCGAGGCGAAGCGAGGAAGGTAAGGCGATAAGAGCGTGCGGCGTAGAGATAAGGAATGGATGGATGTTAGTTTTTAAGGGTTAGTTTTAAGAAAATTCTGTAAAAATAGAAGTGTAAGCAAGTACATTTTTTAAGGCCAGCAGGCTGAAAAATAAACGTTTATCTATCTATCTAATTATATAAAAGTTCAACTGTGAAAGAAGAGTTAGAAGGTAAATATAGCAATTACAATTTCTAACCTCACTTTTATACGCAAGTTATATTTAATTAAAACCAAATTCATTTAATAAATTTTCATAGAGAGGTGGAAGATGAGAAACAGGAACCTTTTTAATGTGAGATGTGTTAAACTTCGCTACCTAACAAATTTTATTGTCCTGATGAGGAAAACGATAGTTTTCAAAACGTCGACACCTTTACAAATGATGGAATAAAAGGTCCAACAACGAATATTTTTTGGTCTGAAGTATGTCATTTACCACCACTAACATTATATATATTTATAAATTTATATCATTCAGACAAACAACATCGCTTAAAAATCTTTTCTAATCTAACTAATATTATGTTTTGACATAATTCGTTATATTCTTATTGTCTAATTTAGAAGTTTAACCATGCTAATGAGTCATGTCATGGATTTCTAACATCTTTTTTCATCTATTATAATGTTTGTCGACACAAATTGTTAATTTTTATAGTCAAAATTGAAAGTTTATTCATGTTTATTAATTTATATCATCTTTTACACATTTTTTTAATCTAACTATCATAATTTTTGAACAAATTTGATATGTTTAAATTTGAAATTTACTTAAGCTTATTTATAAAGTGTAAGTAATTAAACTAATAAATTTAAGTTCTTTTTATGGTAAAAAAATAGTGGCTTTTTACAACAATATCTATCTCAACGAAATCAAAAATGATTTTCCAAATTCTTTCACAGATGTAAAAAAGTTCATCAATTTGAACCAGAGAATTAATAATTTTATTTTCTAAATTTTTCAAATTGATTCCTTTTTTACTCAAATTCTTTACATTACTGTAATTTCTACTTACATTTAATTAATAATCAACAGCAATATGTAAAATTTCAAAATATTCTAATGGTTGTTAACAATTGTTAATTTTTTAATTCGTTCATTTAATTTTGTTATTACACTGAGAAACTTTAGGTTAGAAAAATTACTAAAACGGATAGCAAATGGGGGCAAAATGCTTAAATTTTGACATTTTAATACATAAATAATAAGTTATACTATTTTTATAAGAAGATTTCCTATTTGGTAATAGCAATCCTTACTATTCTCTGTAGTAAAATCCGATGTAGGAAAAATTAGTAGAGAAATTAGTAAATTGTAAAAAAAAAAATAAAAGTGATAAGTATTTTAAATAACATAATATACTAAATATGTAGAAGAAATTACTATTGTCTGTAGGAACACGATGTGAATTATGGACATTTCCTACTTTTTGTAACAAAGGTTAATACCAATTATTAAATTTGGTCCTAAATATTACTAACTGATTTAGCAGAAAGTATCGAGCCTTGGACCGAGCGCGGC
Source organism: Andricus quercusramuli (assembly GCA_932178445.1). Classification (NCBI taxonomy): domain Eukaryota; kingdom Metazoa; phylum Arthropoda; class Insecta; order Hymenoptera; family Cynipidae; genus Andricus; species Andricus quercusramuli. Next base: position 3,264 of record CAKNXH010059993.1, on the reverse strand, counting down.
CGAGTGCATCTGACGTTTGTCGATCGCCGATCATATTTTTAGGTTGCGAAAATGACATCTAATTTATGTTTCAATGCAAAATCCGCAAAAAAACATAATAAAAAAAAATATTTACTTATTTTAATTACATTAAAAATTTTGTTGTTTAAAATTATAAAAATATCATGAATAATAATCAATTAAGGATTAAATGAATTAGAACCAATAAACTTTCTATCATTTAGGTCATACGGAAGTTTTCATTCTGAGTCCCACAATGTCTTATAGGTAGATGGATCATCGCCCGACTGCTGTCCCGGAGACGCGTGTTCGATTCCCGCCAGCCTTCGTTTTCTTCTAACCCGATTTTTCTGTTTCAGCTTTATAATATAAAATACTATCTTTTAAGAATATATACATATATGTAATTTCTAATGTTGTCAATTCTTAATTTAAATAAATGTGAATTATGCGTTAAATGTAGAACATGTGTGTAGGTAGGCTTGTGTGAAAGTTAGCAACACGTATTTATTTTTTTTTACTATTCCCACTGTAGCATATTTTGCTAACCAGTTAGTAATTCGGTGCGCACGGTCCCTGCGCATCATTTTACTACAGCACTTTGTAAATACTGTTATCTTCTACAGATAATAATCCAACAAATTTACTATTTTCTCCTACCAAAATTAGTAAATAGTGCAGACTTGCAGTTTTACTACAGAGGTTAATAAATACTTCAAATGTCTTTTACAATAAATGCAATAGTTTTAACTTTTATTCCAATATATTTTATAATTCTTTAAGTAGCTACGAGTTACTATTGAGGTTAGTAAATATTATTAAAATTTGCTTTTTGCCTCTCATTGCAAAGTTCAGATAGTGAAATCTAGTGTGATTTTTAACAAGAAATACAAACAAGGGTTTCTCAGTGTAGAATTATTTATAAACCATAGTACCGTGTGATATAAAGTGATGATACGGCATTGCTATTTCTGTATCTGTTGAGGTTTCTCTTTCTCTTTTTCTCTTTGAAAAAATAGAGCAAAACGTCAGTTATGCTTCTGACTTATATTCAACATTTTTAACAAAATTATTAACTTTGAAAATTTAAAAGTACAATTTTCAAATCATGTTTTAAAAAGCAATAATAATTATATAAATGTTCAACTGTAAAAGAAGAGTTAGAAGGTAAATATAGCAATTACAATTTTTAACCTCGCTTTTGCACGCAAGTGATATTCAATTAAAAACCAAATTTATTTCATAAATTTTTATAGAGAGATAGAAGATGAGAAACAGGAAGCTTTCAAATCTAAGATGTGTTAAACTCCGCTACCTAACAAATTTTATTGTCCTGATGAGGAAAACGATAGTTTTCGAAACGTCGACACCTTTACGAATGATGGAATGAAGAATCCAACAACGAATTCTTTTTGGTCTGAAGTATGTCATTCACCACCATTAACATTATATATTTTTATAAACTCATATCACTCGGACAAACAACATCGCTTAAAAATCTTGTCTAATCTAACTAATATCATGTTTTGACATAATTTTTTATATTTTCATTGTCTAATTTAGAAGTTTTTCCATGCTAATGATGCATGTCATCGATTTCTAACATCTTTACTAATCTATTAAAATGTTTGTCGACACAAATTGTCAATTATTATAGTCAACATTTAAAGTTCATTTATGTTTATTAATTTATATCATCTTTTACATATTTTTTTAATCGAACTATCATAATTTTTGAACAAATTTGATATGTTCAAATTTAAAGTTTACTCAAGCTTATTAATAAAGTGTAAGTAATTAAACTAATTAATTTAAGTTCTTTTTATAGAAAAAATAGTCGTTTTTTACAACAATATATATCTCAACGTAATCAAAAATGAGTTTCAAAATTCTTTTACAGATGTAAAAAAGTTCATCAATTTGAACAAGAGAATTAATAATGCGATTTTATAAATTTTTCAAATTGATGAATTTTTTACTTAAATTCTTTACATTATTGTAATTTTTACTTACAGTTAATTAATAATCAACAGCAGTAAGTAAAGTTTCAAAATATTTTAATGATAGTTAATAATTGTTAATTTTTTTATTCTTTCATTTAATTTAGTTCTTAGAATTATGTAGAAACTATAGTACCTTATGATATAAAGTGATGATACGGCATTGCTAATTCTGTCTCTGTTAAGGTTTCTTTTTCTCTTTGAAAAATAGAGCAAAACGTCAGTTATGCTTCTGACTTACATTCAACATTTTTAGCAAAATCATTAACTTTGAAAATTTCAAATTACAATGTTCAAATCATTTTTTAAAAAGCAGTAATAATTATATAAAAGTTCAACTGTAAAAGAAGAGTTAGAAGGTAAATATAGCAATTACAATTTCTAACCTCACTTTTGTACGTAAGTTATATTTAATTGAAAACAAATTTATTTCATAAATTTTTATAGAGAGGTGGAAGATGAGAAACAGAAACCTTTTAAATTAACATTATATTTTTTTATAAATATATTTCTAGTATAACTTTGTATTTAATGCCAGTAAGAATATATTATTTGGCAGCGTTTTTCACCCACCCACTAAAAAAAAAGTCAGGAATCGTCACAAATGGTCAGAAGTTCTGACGATCCTGAACATCCTGACCATTCCTGACGAGTCTGACGATTTCTGAAGATACGCTAATTCGCATCCTATCAGGTAGCTCATCGGCTAGGATCGCAGGTAGGTCAACTCAAAAGGATTAAAAATTGAAAATAATTTTTTTTCCAATGTTGCATATACAGATCTAAAAGTTAGAAATTCAGAATCTACGGGTTTTGACGATTTCAGTTATCTAAAAATTTTCCTAACAAATTAAAAATTAGATCAAATATAATGTATCTTGTAAAGAGAAAGAGATACGGCAAAACGGACAAAATTTTCAGATTTACCTTCAGAGTAATTTAA
>CAKNXH010059992.1:152773-188874 GCA_932178445.1 Andricus quercusramuli | reverse complement strand
AGCTCGATATTTTATTCTTTAAAAAAGTTCTCAGGTTCAAAAAAAAAGTCAGTAAACTGATAAAGTGAGGTCGGCAATATAGGTATTTGGCTGTGTCACATGCCCTTAAGCTCTTTTCTCGACCTGAGGACACTTTCAGACATTACCGAATAGGTTAAACAAGATCCTGGCCTTATTGATATCCTTCCTTTGTAATAAAAAAACCGTAATATATTTTTGTAGAAAAAAAATCGCCAATGTTAATATGGTCACAGAAAATATTTACAAGACATCCCTACCCTTTTTTAATGTTGCGTGAGGGGAGGGCACCCCTGTGACTGGTCACAGAAATAATATAGGTCACATACCTTCCCCTTTCCAACGTCTCGTGTGTGTGGGGGGGGGGTAAAATAATATTTATCGTACATTTTCTGGAAAACTATCAGTTCCTAAAGTGAAAATGTATTCAAAATAAAAAATATATTTTTAAAAGATCATCAACTTTATTTAAAGCTTTGTCAAATTTATTATTTTTTACATGATGGGGGGAACTCTGGACCTCTAAGGAGCCTAACGTGAAGTTCGAGCGCCTAACCGCCAGAGCCACCGCGAAGCTGTGTTTTTAAAAATTAGTTTTAGAATGTATTATTATTTTTTCTTTTGAAACTTTTTCTCTGGTGAACCCGGTTACTCACACTCAAAAAGATGTCTGGTTAAATCAACCAGAATTCTGGTTAAATATGCCCTTACTATTTTTTCTGGTTAAACTAACCAGAATTATGGTTGAATTGACCAGAATTCCGTTTAAATTAACCACAAATTCTGATTAAAATAACCAGAATTCTGATTACTTTAACCAGAAAAAATAGTAAGGCCATATTTAACCAGAATTCTGGTTGATTTAACCAGACATTTTTTTGAGTGCACCATCAGCCACGGACTAAGTCAAGTGCCTGATGAGATAAGAATGTTATGAATTTAATAAGCTGCTTAAATTCTCATGCGATGATGTTGTATTTGTCACAAAATTAGGGTTATCGTGTAGTTTGAAGTTCATCTTTTACCGCTGTTGTCCTTGCCCAGCGGCTGAAGGTGACATCAGTCGCCCCACGCGCCACTCATTTTTACTATACTGCAGTTCTGATCACAAGTATTGAAACATTAATTTTGCAGCAAATTCTGGTCTTTTCACAGGCTCTAGTGGTATTTTTGTGGTTCTTTTTCCTGCTGCATCAAATAAATATTACACAATGTGCCATTGCGTCACTTTGCGTGGCGTCCTTTGAGAAGTCGCGTTGCAGCTTCGTTATCGCTATCACTATATTCACGTGTCCAAAAACAGCTCGAGAAATAAATAAGCGAACGAAAAGGAAAATGATACTTCTACAGATTTCTCGATTTTGCGTTATCTGCCACCTTATATTTTTTATATTTTAAAAGCATTTAAAACCCATAATAAAACAATACTCTCTCAAACTGAATCAATGAAATTTTCACTGTTTAAATTAATAATCCAGGGTCTCACTAAAAATCAGTGATTTTTTGTTTTTGCGCTGGGAAAATTAGTGAAGTTTTGATTGGTTGACAGCTGCCACACAGTGTCGTCGTCGCGTCGCGTTAGTCGTGTTTTGCATAAATCGCTCAATTTGTTCTGATTAGGCTCAGTAAGCTATTGTATTATTTTACGAAATAGAGAAATATGAATAAAAGTATTGCACAATTGAAGCACAGTGATTGAAACAGTGAAGCTATTTTACTTATTCATTCTGTGCTCATTCACTGTTTCGCAGTGAATACATTCTCACGATTTCATTCATTCAAATTTCACATATATATAAATAGAATTTCCAAAAAAAGGATTAAACAACCACCGCAGGGTTCCACTGGGAGTAACTGCTACCTAAAAATGGCGCCAGCTCCCAGCAGAGCGGTGGTAAATCACACCTATGGCAACGTCTCGCGACCGTGATACATACATACATATATATATATATATATATATATATATATAATATGAATTTTTAACAAACTATCAAGCATCAGTTTTCAACAAAATTGTTAAATTTTAAAGCCAGAAGGACATATTATCTACAAACGGCTGAATGTTCAATCCAGAAATATGATATTTTAATAAAAGTTAATTTTCTACCAAAAAATAAATTTTCATAAAAATAGTTTCATTTTTACCCAAATAGTGAAATTTGAACCAAAAATATGAATTTTGTAACAAAAAGGTTCATTTTCAACCGAATAGTTATATATTATACTTAATTGTTGGAATCCTCAACCAAACCAGAATAATTTAGAACCAAACAGTTGCATTTTTAAACAAAAAGGATGAATTTTCAACCACAAAGATTAATTTTCGTCAAAAAATGACGAATTTTTAACAAAATACACGTAATTTCAACTAGAAAAGATAAATTTTTAATAAAAAGAACAATTTTCAACTAAAAATTGAATAGTTACATTGTTATTTGAAAAAAAATAATTCAAAAAAAAATAATTCTCAAGAAAATAGTAAAATTTCCAATAGAAGAGGTAAATTTTCAACTAAAACGATAAATCTTTAAAAAAAATGAATTTTCAACAAAAGAGTTCAACCCAAAAGATGATTTTTAACCCGGAAGTACTAGAATTTTTAACCAAACAAGATAAATTCCGAACCAAGAATTTTCTTGTTGGGCTCTATCAATTTAGTACGCATTTGAGCAAAATGCAAAAAAAGGTACATTCTTTCAGACAGAGAGAAAAAAAATTCTTTAAAATTTATCATTAGGAAACATCATTAGGTAACATTACTTTCACTGATCCCAGCCCCCTGTTACCAACTGTAATTTTTAGCGTGACCCCCCCCCCCCCCAATCGAAAAAATGGTTTTGGAAATCGCGAACAATACCATGCCTAAAAGTAGTGCATTGGGAACCCTATGAAGTAGAGTTCGAAAGGCGGTAACTTACGTCAGGAACGGCGAGAACATTACCGGTAAGTTACCGGTAAGTTCTCGAGCGATTTTTTTTTCTCGAGAATTTACGAGAATTTAAATTTGTCACCAAAATAAATAAAAATCGGACACACCTGTGTTGATTTTCAGTAACTTAGGGAATGTTTTTCAAATTATTAACGATTGGTATTAGCATTGAGTGGTAAGAAAAAAGGAATGAATGAAAATATCAGAGATATCAGAGGAACGACCGTCTTAAAAGTATTTCATCATATTTCATATTTGAACACGTAGCATTCGGCAGCATACTGTGCAGGCAATACAAAAAGTGAAATATACCAAAGGAAAAAAGTGTTTTGTGGAATTTCTTCCAAAAAGGCGTTAATAAGTATGATAGAATTACACTAGAGTCCCTCTATAGCAGCTGTCTCGGGGGTACCCTTAATCAACAAAGATGCTATAGAGGGACTCACAGAACCGTTCTTCTTGCCCTTCTTGCTTGTGGCTTCTTATAGCGCCGAACCGTAAACATCGCAACTCCGCTGACCTTACAGACGCATCCCTCTCGTCCGCTTGGACCGCCTTGTCTGCTATAGAGGGAACTGCTATAGAGGGACTCTAGTGTAGTTACAAGTTCAACTAGTTCAGTGAACTTTGCGTGAGAAATGCTACACGCCAAAGAAGGCATTTAGAAGAAAAATGTTTAAAGTGCCCTCGAACAGTCAAAACAATGTTGAAAAAGGAACAAATAAATGATGTTCTCATGTAACGATGTGTACTTATAAGTGAAAGCAATGATATTTAATGTTGTAATTTATATTTAATAATATAATAGTAAGAACATTTAGGAATTACGATCAGACTGACTAAAATTAATCTCAGTAATAATTAAGGCTAATAATAATACTGATTTTTCTCAACTTGTTCTACACTAAAGTTTATAATGTTTATAAATGTTTGAAAGAATTTACGGTATCAATGAATAAAATTCTATTTTGAAAAATACGGTTCTAATGTTTATTGCTATTTAGGTGTATTTTTTTTTGAATATGAACGTTATTTCAATTAAAAAATAAAAGTTAAAAATGAACGTTCTCGTAAATTCTCGATAAATTCTCCTATTCTCGGTAATATACGGTAACGTTCTCCGTTACCTTCTCCAAATTTAAATTACCGAGAATTTCCGAACTCTACTATGACGGGTACTGAACGTTGAATCGATCCCCAAACATATGAAAAAATTTAAATTAAAAAAACTTAAAAACTGCAGATAATAATTTTCTTATAACTATTTTGCTTGCGCGCATTACCTAGATTTAAAATGGTTTTTATTTTATTGTTCAATCAATATCTGCCTGGTTGCAGTTTATCAATAAATAATAATTGAAAGCTTTTCTTTTTAATACTCAAATAAAGTCTTCTCCAATTTCTTGAAAAGATCCTATTCTACCAATAATCATAATGAGGCTCGTAATTAAGTTACTAATCGAAGTCTTCACAGAAGCTTCAAGTTAAGCAAGCCTCTGGCTCCCTGCCTATTACCCGGACATGCCGCGCTGCAGCATCGATTGTACGAACTTTCCCGTGGAAGTGGACACCCACACACGCGCATCCTGGAGCGCTTGCGAAGGTCCAAATTTATCGGCAAGAGGAAGAACAAAAAATTGTTCCTCTAGTCTAGTATGCAAATACTGCACTGCACATAACGTGCAGCGATCGCCTGTGAGTGAGGGAGCGAGTGTTACGCCATAATGTGTGTACGATATTACGACATAACGAGTGCCTATATAAGAATAGCGTACATGTGTTGATGATGTGTTGACAGTGCAATACGTAGCACGCATACATGCGTGAGACAGGAAAAAAGAATGTGTGCGTATACTAAAGGCGCGCGTGCGGCTTCACGGCGACCTTGAGCCTCCCCTCTTTCTCTCCGTGCCGCCACCGCTAACACTCCTCACCCCCTTTAGCAGCCGCCACCCCCTTGTTTTGCCAAACTTTACTCGCGCTGCGGCTGTGTGCCTGTGTATCGCCGAAATTGTCCCCCACCCGTAGCACGTATACTATATCCCCTGCGCCGCTCGAACGAGTGCCCCACCATTATTTTTGCGACCCCCAGCGCCCCTATCCTCCCCTCTAACCCTGACCCGCTACTACTGCCGCTTGCACGCAACTCTGGGGTACCCAATGCACAGTGAATACGGCCTATCCGGACTAGCAGGGGCGGATGGAGCAGTATTAGAAGAGAAATAGGCTTTTATAGATTCCTTTACTATTGATTATTTATTATACGCAAAATAGGAATTAGTGTTTTGAGGATTTCATCGAATTGCAGACACTCGTGAAAGACTTAAATCAAGCTTTTATTCGCGCAGCTTATTTATATAAACTATAAACCAGATTATTAGCATAATGCATAATAGCTATAATTTGCTCCTTGCGTATACACATCCAGAGTACACGAAGAAAGGTGCAATGGAAGTAATGGAACAATGTAAATGGATACAAACTATAGTCGCTGAATTCCCTTTCTGGACACTTCTGCTTATATATTTTTATTTTCATTTTTCGCACAGAGTTATGACAACGATGCACCGATACCACCCTGAAACACCGTCTCTGGTTCAATCTGGGATTCAATCGTTACAATTAAGCAACATTGCGCGCGATGAGTGTATACTCGGATGAGTACTTTTGACGCTTGTAATAAAGAACCCACACGATTGGTACAAATATGCACATTGAACAAAATGATTTTTTAGTAGATTTTACAAGAAGTGCGGCTTTTTAAAGTTTTCAATCCTCTTCAACCCTTCTCATTCCGTTTTTCGACCCCATATTAAATCCCAATCTCAATCAATGGCTCAACACCAAATTCAATCCAAATGGATTCGAGCCTCACTTATCAATCCTTCTACATCATGTATCAGCACCCGCTTCAATCCGAACCGTAGATTTTGCTTCAATCGTAGAAAATATAATTGAACTTAAAAGTAAATCTTATGGAAAAACGACACAAGATACAATAAAATGTTAATTAAAAAAATTTGTTGCCTAAGTTGTATCTGCAAATTTGCTATAAACTATTTTTTGATAGGACGCATAGTTGCTGTTTCAATTGTGAAAAATAACATTAAAAATAAACAAATTAAATTTTCGGAAAAGAGACACAAGGTACAATAAAATGTTCAACAACAAAATTGTTCTCCTAAAGTTAATCTAAAAATTGGCTTTTGACTATTTTTTGATGGAACGCGCCCTTTTTTTAATTATACAAAACAAGAGAATAAAAGTACGTCTGCTTCAGTATCAATGCACGTTATGAATTGCAATAAAGGGGCTTCCATAAACCATGAGGCCCAATTTTAGCCACTTTTTACCCCCCCCCCTCCCCATGTAGTCCACCGTGACATTATCGTAGACCCCCCACCTCCATGGTGCTACGTGGTTTATGGAACCCCCCTAATTGACAATTCATGTAATTTGTTGAAAATTCTTTGGGGAGGGGGGGATAAAGAATCAATCTTTCGGGATTAAAAATCAAGTATTTGATGGGTTAAAATTTATTTCTTTTATGTTGTAATATTTTTGGACTTATTATTGTTTTCAGGAAACACTTTTCTTTTTTCTGGCCCTGCGTTTTATTTATTTTTTTGACACTTAAGTGTAAAACCACGTGGCTTGGATTCGGACCCCCCCTTCCCCATGTAGACCGACGCAGACTTTCTTCGCCCTCCCCCCTAAAGAAACCACGTTGTTTATGGAAGGCCCCTAATATACATTTACATAATATAGAAATATAGAAATATAGAAAATTTCGCGTTTAGGACAAATATTAATCGAGTGCATAGCACGAAATGCGTGATGAGAATGTGTTCGTTAAAGCCGAAGGAGCTTTAATAAAAGTGATTCCACAATCACCAAATTAAAGTTGTCGGTGTTTTGACTTTTTATTTTAAAAGATTTGTGCACAAATGTGGATGAAGTACAAAGATCGAGCGCGTAGCGTGATATAAATACGTACATTATAGAACGCAAAGCGCGAGATTCGGTAGACACGCACCATGGGCGCGCTCAAACTTGCGCGATGATCACATGATAACATTTTACTCACAAAACGTGTGCTAGACCAAATGATGTATCGCTGAGTGATGTTAAATTGCCAATAAACAATTTTGTTTCATTTCAAACGCGCTCTATTCTATGAGTAATTAAAATATTCTTACTCTAACAGAACTCCGGGGAAAATACAAAGACTTTCTCCAGTGTGAGGGGGGGGGGGTGATAATACGCTTCCCGAGATAGAGCCCTTCAATCTGCATGTTCCAAATTAGAACCTTGTGATTGGGACACGTGGATATGTATGTGTATACAGTCATCTAGGATCACATCTGGGATCATTCTTTCCTTATAGTGGGGTTCTGTTAAAAATTTTGGACTCTATACTATTCGGCAGAGGATGGTTTCTGCATGTGAGGGTGGAGGCGGAAAATTACATTCTCGTGCCTTCCTCGACCTCGAGACGTCCTTCGTGTTATTTGCAGAATTACGTTATTTCGATCGGGCGAAGGGAGTCTTCGCTGAGATGTTTTCGATCTTGGGAAGGTGCAGTGCTAAGTTTCCAGAGAGAATACGATACTGTCTTTTACGAATTTCTCCATGAATATGATTGAATCTGTATTGTTACTCTCTTGAACTTTACAGAGTCGCGAATCAGGTTGAAAATTCCAGGGTATTAATTGATTTTACCCTCGTACTCTAAATTATAATGAGAAAAAAGAAAAGGGGTTCAAGAAATATAGACCTTCAAACCATTCATTGAGTATTTATTTCTGTAACTCCTTTCTTATACTTTCTTTATTCTTCGTGAATTTTGATCAAATATCGCATGTTAGTTTGAATAATTGAAAATAATGTTTGCCTGCTTTGCTCGTTTAATATTCCTGATTTTGTTGGCCAAGATTAAGGTGACGTGAATGTTGGGAAGGATTTAAAGATATGCATATAATAGAAGAAGATATTTGTCTGTAGATTCAGGAAATATCAAAGCTGCAGTTTTAACTATGATTGATTTCAACAGTCAACAAGACGTTATTTTTGGTCCGAAGAGAATGAAACATTTCTGTTTGTCTGCGGCCATTAAAGTTCTATAAATCTATATGAATTCCATGATCAGTTTTAGGATTTTAATTAAAATAACTTTTATATAAGGTATTTTCAATGTTATTCAAGATCTCCATCATTGTTGAAATTTCAAGATACTTTACATCTAAATTTAAAATAAGTTAAAAAGCTATTTCTATTTTTAATGTGGTTGCCTTTGTAGTAACACAAATCACGGGAATTTTTCGAGTATCGCGGAAGTGTAGCTCTGGGGATTCGAATCACTTGTTCCCCGAAACTATCACGATCCAAATGACTCAATGGGATTGAGGAATTTCCGGTGTAACCGGCACGTCGTTCCCAGTTCTTTGCAACTCATCTACTTCATTTTTAGCTCGCCTTTTTATTGTCGATGCAGGGTCACTTGAAATGTACACTTCTAAATCTAAAATTTTAATTTCTCTGTATTCTTGAACCCTGATGTCAAAGAAACCAGATAAATACAGTATACAGTCAGAAAAATACGCCTTTACTCAAATCAAAGTTTTTAAAATCATTACTGAATAATTTTCACTTTCAGAATATTATTCATTTTATAGTTCACTATTGAAATATATACGAGTGTAAGTGAGCACTATCTATTATTTAAAAGTATAATAAAAGAAAATTTGTATACTTTAAATCTTTCTTTATTTATCAGTTCAAATATACACTCAACTCCCGATATAAAAACGTTTTCGGGCATGGCTTCTTAGCAGAGGCGGCGGAACACCTGTTGCTTGTGTTGAAGAATCCACACATGAGCTGTCCCATATGTTGCCGAGGTCTAAGCGTTTCATATTTTTGCGCGGAAATGCTGCCAGGACTCTCGAAATACAAAACAAGCGGTAGTCTTCGCAAAAAGTCATACATAAATTTTGTACATTTTAAAAAGATAGTTTAATGTATAAACTAAAATTAATTTTTTTTTTAAATGCACTACCCCCCTCTCCCCTTCCTCCTCCGCCCTTGTCCTATATTTCAAATTCCACATATGACCTGGACCTGTTCCGCCGTCCCTGCTTATTAGTGGCCTTGATCCTAGATTGGGAGAATCTAAACGGAAACAGATACGGCCGCATGGACCATTTCTGTTGGATTTGGACCCATGACGCAACCTGATGCAACTAGTACACTGAGTGTGCGGTCTTCATGCTGTTTGTTACGCTTGACTGAGCACCGCTTCTCTCTCGGTCCCGTGGCTCCCCTCATCATGAAACTGCCGAGGACATCAATTCTAGGAATATCGTAAACAGGGGGTTCTTATATCGGGAGTTGAGTGTACTTCATGTTTTGCTTGTCTTGTCAGTACAAATTCAGTTGCCGTTTTAAATACTTCGTGCAATTAACAATTTTATATATTTTTATATATACTGAGTGTTTTTTAAAAACTTGAGACATCGAAATATCTCAAAAAATACACATCCTATGAAAAAAATATCCGTAATAAAAACTTTTTATTTTCGAGGGGGAAAAGCGACTTTGAAAAAAGTTACCCCCCCCCCCCCCCCACACCGGAGTGGGGTTTAGAAAAAACGAATGTTTTACTCAAAAAATTTTTTTCTATTCGTGAAAAAACCCTCCTTTCCTGCCTCCCGGGGGGAGGGGTAATTTTTTCAAAGTCGCTTTTCCCCCTTGAAAATAAAAACTTTTTATTACGGATATTTTTGTCATAGGCTACGGAAGCTACAATCATGGTTCCTCAAAGCAACCAATCCAGACGCAACTGGAACGTGTACGTCATGCACTGCTGCTCCTTTTATCCCAGAAGGTAAGCAAGAGCGGGAAATTTACGCAAGAGTCTTCATACAACACTGTTCCTTGGAGTCCGGTCTCTATCCGCGGATGACCTTAGGTGGTAGATGGCACAGTTGGTGATGAAAGTTTCACCTCTGGATACTTTTTTAGAGCTACCAATCTTTGTAGAATGTTATGAGAAACAGTTTTGACGGACCAGATGAAGTGATCCCAAAAGAACAGCCTTTTGCATCCGGCTCGCGATGGACTGTGCCTAACGCTGGCAAGCCGGAATCTTGTTGAGTTGTCTATGAAATGAAGCTTTCATACCTCCAAGACAGCCGATTATAAGAACTACAAGATAGACTTTTTAGCCTTGGTACAGCCTACTCAGCTCGAAGAGAAGTGCTTGATATTTCGCCCGTTTTTCTCCCTGCTTTGCCGTGATATCACCATCGGCTGGTGCCGAGAATTCAATCACGTAAATAATCTTCGTCTTCAGATCTTGGAGGACAATATCAGGCTCCGTAGCACTGATACGTTGAGTGGTGGAGAATGAGAAATTCCAGTAGATCTTACCCTGATCATTCTCCACAACGGACTCGAGTTCCCCATGGGCGTATGGCAAGACGGGCAATAGATCAACACGATAGAAGTGCCTAAGATGGTAATATAACACTTTTAGAGCCGCATTGTGTCTCTTTATATACCAGTAGCATGCAAACTTTGAGCATCCACTGAGAACATGTCCAAGTATTTCCGGCTCTTGCTTGGACGCTCGGCAGTTGGTATCGCCTATTGGTACATCCATTATGCTAAGTCTCCGATAGCCTCTGGTCACTGGACAGCTTAACTTTAAGCATCATATTCTGATCCTGCTCTGAGACATCGCTAGACGGCATTGCGGTTGGCACTCCCTACATCCTTTGTTTTAATTTTTGAATTCGACAGTCATGTCGGTAAATTTCATCAAAATCATTTAATCGAAAATTTAACCATGAAACCCCGACAGACTTCAGGTGACAAACAGAAGTGTTATGTATTAGATTGTCCACCAAAGCATCGAGAAAAAGCCCATCATTTTCCTATATATGGGCGCATATGTTGCTAAAAGTTTGAAATAAATGCCACTTTAAACTTCAAAATGTTTTCTCTGATCGTTTTACTGTCCGTTCTTTATAAAACACAATTCTATTTAAAAACCAAGAGAAAAATAATTAGAAATTCATAAACAATTTTTTTAATCATTATTTATGTATTCTTATTTTTTATTTCTTGATTTCTCATAATATGATTTACTTTTTAAGTTAATTTAAAAATTACTATTATTATTATTATCATCTCAGGGATCCGAAACACCACTATGAGGCGCCACTTGCGACTATCTTCATTCATTTTTAAAGCATTAAGTGACCAGTGGCTGGTCTCCGATCTCAATCTAGCAGACTTGAGAAACATGTTGGACAGACCCATCGACAGCTCTTCTCTATGTATAATGCCCTAGAATTTACCATGAAGGGGCTTGTCAGCATGTTCCCTTAGCAAAAGCGAATGTTCTGCTTCATGTACGCGACTTTCGAGCACCAAAGGTGTTAGTGATGCTAGGCCATGTGTAGTATCGCTGAAATCAAATAAGAGACCAAGCTCCTTTGTGGCTCCTTTGTTCTTCGATCAAGACACTGCAAGCTCAGCAAACCTCTACCCCTTATATCTGGAGGGAGGTATATGCATGGTACGGAAGATCTAGGATGATGACTTCGATGGATTGTCATCATCTTGCGTGTGCTTCGGTCAAGTTGCTTCAACTCATCGACATTCCATTTTACTGCACCAAACGTGTAGATCAGTATAGGAACGGCCAGAATATTGGTCGCCAGGATTTTATTCTTCCCAGATCATTCGGAAGCCCAAATATTTCTGAAAATTTGGCGATACCTTTTTTCAAGGGCCGTTTTTAACACACGCACATGTTGGGTTTCCGCTTGTGGTATTCCAAGATATGTATATGTTTCTCCATTACCAAGATGTTGAATGATATTTCCGCCTGTGAGTTGAACATCCTGAACGTCACGGCTGACCTTATATTCTCTTCTGTTCGACGGGCCACATAGGTGTCCAGAGCTTTTGCCTCGGAGCACAATAGATAGAGGCAAGAGGGAGATGCAGAAAGGTATCACAAGAACATAAGCTCTTATATGCATCTCACTATTTTTGAATGCACCTCCAGGCACTCGAGGTGCTTGATAAGTAGCTCATGGTTGTTTACGTATTGCACTCTATACCGGCTCGATAGATGTTAATATCCTCTCTTTGAGGATGCCAGTGAATAGCTTGTAGCTGGTGTTTAAACAAGCTATGGGCCTGTAGTTCTTTGGACTTGACAAATCTCCGGTCTTAGGGATCAGTATCGTGCGTCCTTCCGCTAGCCATTGTGGGATGGGTTGTTCTCCGTTTAACAAAGTAGTAAATATACGAGCTAGATGCTGGTGCGTAGAAGTGAACTTCTTCCACCAAAAGCTGTTGATTTTATCTGGCCCTGGCGCTGAAAAGTGCTTAGTTCTAGCGGTAACTTTCTTCACTTCTTCAGCAGTAATTAGTGGACATTCTTTCTCTGGACCTTGTAACCTTTGCCTTTGGCAAAAGTTACGAAAGAGTCTTTTAGCTCATAAGTATCTACATATATTTGCTCTCAGAAGACTTGAATCTCTTTTCGACTAGACGGATTTTTAACCGCACATGACGTTTTATTGAATTCTTATTATAGCGCCTATTGATTCAATAGGCGCTATTTTGCTTTCAAAAGAGATCTTATTTTTTGCGCCCAGTGCTGCTTGATGGTCAATTTGCTTTCCTTAAATTTCGAGCAAATGCCCTAACTTTTGGAGTGAATTTTTTATTTGATCTAATCTAGCTAATCACGCACTGAACATTTAATGCATGGCGTCTCGCCGTTTTAATTTTAAACTGAAGCTGTGCAATACGCTCGCGAGTCTTACTCAGGCGTACTGAAGTATCGTTACTTCAATTGTTGCTAAGCAGGATGACTGCCTTCTCGTAAACTACACAGTTCAGATTCCACAGATTAACATATTCGGGGAGCAAATCGGGGAGAGCAATATTAGCTTCATCTAATTTTTCCATCCTTAGAATGACTTTTTGGTTGTTTTTGTTCTACTTCTCATGTTGGCATTATCGGCCATCTGCAAAAGTGGTATTGCTGGAACGAGTGGTATGTTCTCTGGAGGATGCTGCTCTTCTACGCTGTTAAAAATTCCCGCATAAAACTTCCACTAAATATATTGGAAGTTTATTTCCTAAATGTAGGGTAACGCTACAATATATAATGTTGTAGTTTTCAAATGCAACGGATCATGCAGCGATATATGGGTCGGATGAGGCGCATGCGCACAATTTTCGACTTATAAACGCTACAATACATGTATTGCAATTTCGGCATTCCAATACCGTCCTTGCAATTTTGCCTCACGCTTGTACACTGAGAAACCCTTGTTTGTATTTCTTGTTAAAAATCACACTAGATTTCACTATCTGAACTTTGCAATGAGAGGCAAAAAGCAAATTTTAATAATATTTACTAACCTCAATAGTAACTCGTAGCTACTTAAAGAATTATAAAATATATTGGAATAAAAGTTAAAACTATTGCATTTATTGTAAAAGACATTTGAAGTATTTATTAACCTCTGTAGTAAAACTGCAAGTCTGCACTATTTACTAATTTTGGTAGGAGAAAATAGTAAATTTGTTGGATTAATATCTGTAGAAGATAACAGTATTTACAAAGTGCTGTAGTAAAATGATGCGCAGGGACCGTGCGCACCGGATTACTAACTGGTTAGCAAAATCTGCTACAGTGGGAATAGTAAAAAAAATAAATACGTGTTGCTAACTTTCACACAAGCCTACCTACACACATGTTCAACATTTAACGCATAATTCACATTTATTTAAATTAAGAATTGACAACATTTGAAATTACATATATGTATATATTCTTAAAAGATAGTATTTTATATTATAAAGCTGAAACAGAAAAATCGGGTTAGAAGAAAACGAAGGCTGGCGGGAATCGAACTCGCGTCTCCGGGACAGCAGTCGGGCGATGATCCATCTACCTATAAGACATTGTGGGACTCAGAATGAAAACTTCCATATGACCTAAATAATAGAAAGTTTATTGGTTCTAATTCATTTAATCCTTAATTGATTAATGTTCATGATATTTTTATAATTTTAAACAACAAAATTTTTAATGTAATTAAAATAAGTAAATATTTTTTTTCTAAATTATGTTTTTTTGCGGATTTTGCATTGAAACATAAATTAGATGTCATTTTCGCAACCTAAAAATATGATCGGCGATTGACAAACGTCAGATGCACTCGGCCGCGCTCGGTCCAAGGCTCGATACTTTCTGCTAAATCAGTTAGTAATATTTAGGACCAAATTTAATAATTGGTATTAACCTTTGTTACAAAAAGTAGGAAATGTCCATAATTCACATCGTGTTCCTACAGACAATAGTAATTTCTTCTACATATTTAGTATATTATGTTATTTAAAATACTTATCACTTTTATTTTTCTTGTACAATTTATTAATTTCTCTACTAATTTTTCCTACATCGGATTTTACTACAGAGAATAGTAAGGATTGCTATTACCAAATAGGAAATCTTCTTATAAAAATAGTATAACTTATTATTTATGTATTGAAATGTCAAAATTTAAGCATTTTGCCCCCATTTGCTATCCGTTTTAGTAATTTTTCTAACCTAAAGTTTCTCAGTGTATTGTAGAAGTTTTGGAGAATTCCAAACATTTTTAACAGTGTAGATAAAGAGCTTCATATATGTTTTTGTGCAAAAAGGATACCTAATCTCTTAAATACTGAGGCTTCTTATGAGCATATTCCGGCTGCATATTGACCCAACGTTCATTTAACCTCTGCATGAAACCTCTTCGCAAAGGTGAGCTCTTTTGCCAACAGGTAAGGATGTTTCAGGGGTTTCTAAAGGATTGAAAGTTCGGTTTAGATTGGTTTCCGATTCACTCGGATTGAGCGTACGGACTTAAGAGCATTGAAAATATTAAAACTGGCTTGGGTTGAGTCTTGGATTCATTCGGATTGAGAAGGAGTGAAAGTTTGTTTCCGATTGGTGTGTGATTCATTCCGATTGGTTTCGGATTCACTTTTAACCATTCGGACTGCCATCGCATTTAATCGGATTCATTCTGGTTGAATTCACGAAGTCCCACGTATTAAAAAGGATTGGAGAGACGGATTGAAATATGGATTCGGTATGAGTTCGGATTGAAGTTGGTTCTGATACATTGATGGAGAAGGATTAACAAGTGAACCTCGGGTCCATTCGGGTTGAATTTGGGGTTGAGACATGTATTGGGATTAGGTTCTAATTTGGGATCGAAACACAGATTGAGAATGGCTGAAGAGGATTGAAAATTTGCTTCGGTTTGTTTCGAATTAGTTTGAATTGGTTCGAACTGCAAACAAGATAATTACAAAATATTTCGAATGACGAAAAAAAGCGCGCTCAGGCGCGCGATCGGTATCGTAATTAAAAAAACAATTTACTGACCACCTCAAAGTCTCACTGAGAGAAACTCCCATCTATGAAAATGGCACTGGGTCCCAGTAGAACCTCGGTAAATCACACCTATTACCACGTCCCACGTCCGTAAGATGGGCGGCCACAGGACACGACGATATCACAAGCCGGCGAAACCCTCGTGTGTCTTGCGGAGACGGAGCGACCCAGCGTTTATGAATGTGACACATTTGAAGACGCATTTGAGCGCAGAAGCTCAGGTGGCCAAGATTGGTAACACTGATAATAATTATAAACAATAATAAAAAAAAAAATTGATTAGCATTTCGAACTCGAAAGTTCATTGCCTCACTACCCGATTCGAGTAGTGTTTCTAGGTGGATAAATATTACCAGTGTGGGTCCACCACACCCACGATGGGTCAACGCCACGCATTATTCCCCGAACGGTCACCCATCAAAGTACTAACCGCGCCCAACGCTGCTTAACTTCAGTGATCTTACGGGAACTGGTATTTTCAGCATGGTATTGCCGAACAAAGAAGGCGGAACAATAATAATTAAATTAAATATTCCTTTTAAGCCAATGTCGTATTTTAATTTTTGTACTTCCACTATTCATATTTTTTGACAATGGAGGTATTTTTGTATGTTAATAATGGTATATTAGTGTGATTTTAAAATACGTTTATTCGTATCAATCACGTTGTTCTTCAAATAAAGGCCGAGTCTAAACGTTCGGATCGTCCGTACGTTTATGCCAGTTTATAATACAGTCGAGTCTAAACGTACGGACTAAGCAAAAAGGGAAGGGGAGTTGAAAAATGGAAGGGAACGCTTTTGTCCGGACGTATGGACACTACCTTAAATAAATCTCTCTTTTCTTTGGGAGTTAACACATAGTACTTTGAATCAATTGATATTTTATTAAGTGTGTTACGTGTTTGTTCCGAACACTATGTCGCATCTTATAAGATCGAATACATTTTTATATCTATTAAAAACACATTTCTTTGTTTTTAAGAAATATTTAGTAAAATTTAGGATACGCTTCCTTGAAGTAAAATAACTCACTCTCACACCTTTCAATAAAAAAAACTTTTCTTCAGCCGACGGACATTAATTTGTTGGAAGGAAATTTTACCTTAATTTAAAATCACATTTGATCATATTATTAAAGAAAATAAATTATTGTTTCATTTAGTAAAATATTACCTAAGCGAATGTTGTTTTTAAAAAGGAGATAGTTGATATGATCAAAATGTAATTTGGAATAATTCCTTCTATCAAATAATGTCCATCGGCTAAAGAAAAGTTTTTTTTACTGGAAGCTGTGAGAGTGACTCACTTTGCTTCAAGAAAGCGTACCCTAAATTATTTTGCTATGTTTCTTGAAAACAAAGAAGTGTTTTTTTAATAGAATTAAATATTTCTGTGGTTCTAAAATGCGACATATCGTAATACCAAATAACTGTAGTTATATTGACCAATGATATAATCTATGTTACAAAAATGTGTCTGAATATTAATGTACACACTGCAAGTGCATGAAAGTCACTTTCAATTCCAGATACTAAAATGTAAGATTTGGAATTGAAAATGCTTGTTGTTAGAAATAATGAAGGGCATTGTAAAAATGGATCGTAAGTTCGGTCGGATAATTTGTCGACAATTGATTGCACTATCGATGTTTGATATTTTGATTGGTAATTGATTCCCTCGTTTCAAGGTCACCCTTTTTACGTGTTAGTAGATAAACTTTATCGGTATAAAAATTAATATTTCAAGATTAAACAACCTCATTTTGGATGCCAGCCAGAAAAAAAGGAAAAATTTCATTACTAAGAACAAACAAACAAAAAATTGATTGAAATTGAACAGAAACTATGTTTAAAATAAAGAAACATTTATTTGACCCTATATCAAAAAATAATATATTTGAGTTTAACAAATAATTTGTTTGATTTATCGAAATTTAGTGTGACTCAAATAAAATTGGTTTAAATCGATCAAAATTTGTTTAAGTATAAGGCCGAGTCTAAACTTCTGCACAGTCCGTATATAGACACTACCTACATTTAAATATAAGTTTTGTTTAAATCAAACAAAGTGTTTTGAAACCAATTTTTTTAAAAATCAAACTAACATTTTTCTCAGTGTACTCAGTTCTGGCATTGTTCATTATAGAAAATATTGCCCAAGTTCAAAATGAGCTTGTGAGAAAGTAAGCGGAAACCAAATTTAAAGTGTTTCTTATATGTATGTATTTTTTAGAACTATTTCATTTTTTGTTAATCAATGAACAATGTGTGTTTCATAAAGATGAATTCAATTTTATAAATGTTAAACAAATAGA
This sequence comes from Andricus quercusramuli, assembly GCA_932178445.1. Classification (NCBI taxonomy): domain Eukaryota; kingdom Metazoa; phylum Arthropoda; class Insecta; order Hymenoptera; family Cynipidae; genus Andricus; species Andricus quercusramuli. The sequence continues at coordinate 171,127 of CAKNXH010059992.1, read as the reverse complement.
TAACGGATATGCTTTATCATACGATTAAAAGGATAGAAAAAACTGGGGGTTTTATTATTAGAAACAATTTTTGGTTCCAAAGGAGCTGCAACAAAAAGGAACCTCTTTTGCTGAAAAGGAACCCAAAATGACAAATGGTTTCTAAATGAACCAAAAGTATGGATGAAACAGTTCCAATAGAGCCCTTTTTCACTTCTGCCTTGAATCGCTACGAAGATTTTACAAGTTAATGATGCACATTTTACTTTGTAATTCAGATTAAATAATATTGCACTGGGAAAAATGTAATGAAGAAACAAAAATGATAGACATTAAGCATTCTTGAAAGGAAGATAGTGCACATGAAATATGACAGTTTTTAAGGTTATGTTGAAAATCCGACGTTTTCAAATGCGCACGTACCAAAAAAGCGCGGTACTATTTAAAATTATATAATATATTCTTGCAATATTACGTCAATATTATATTTTTAATGAAGTTAAATATTTTTGTTATTCAATTTATTTTCAAAAAGAATACAAAGTGTTTGTTGAAATTTATCTGTATAATTATTCATAGTACTTATTGATTTTGAATAGGCCCGCGCTTTTCGACAAATGCACCGTTGAATATATGAATAGCCATCTATCGGATATCAACGAACTAAGAAGGAACCATAAAAAAGAGTTCTATTGGAGTCTCAAAAAACAATAATTCTCAGCCACGGAATAATGAATTTTCAATAAAAAAGCTTCATTTTCAACCAAAAAGGTGAATTTTCAATAAAAATTATGAATTTTAAACTGGAATAGTTGAATTTTAAATAAAAAAGATGAATTTTCAACCAGTTCTAAATGATGCAAACTTTTACTTGAGCCGCAACATCAACGAACACTCAGTTTTTTTCTGTGAAAATGTATATTTTTTATTGTCAGAGGTTTGTCATTTTTGAGCCAAAAAAGTAACAGAAAGGTAAAATACGTTATTTTTAAGGGGTGAAGTAGCGAATGTGCTGAAATCTGAACTTTCTATTTAGCTAACATGCATATTGAGCTCATCGATTGCCTAACGCGTGTGAGAGTTTCAAATGCAGAGTCTCTCCGCCAACTAGGAGTTCTTAATACTACAAAATCGATTAAGTGACAACTGCTAAATTATTTGGCAAGCATTTCTGGTACTTCTGGCTATTTATGTCAGTGAAAATTCACTGAAACTCCAGTAGTTTTTCACTGACTTCCCAGTAGACAAGAGCTACTGGATTTTCACTTACTGAATTCAAGGACATTCAAGGAGGATCTAAAGGTTATTTATGAGAAATCACACAGTATTCTGAGTTCAACTGAATGTTACTGAATTCAAAGAGCATTCAAGTAAATGGAAGTCAATTTCCAGGACCTTGAAAGTCAGAATGGCAGAGAAAAAAATCTGCTCGCTGTGCGGGCACATTTTCATCGCGCACAGCTCGCTGCACCTGCAAGTATGGGCACGCGTGTCTGGCGGATCTCGCGCTCGATAATGTATTTATCTTGCGCTACTTGATCGGTTTTTGTACATCTCCCACGTTTAAACCTTTTAAAATTAAAGATATTACCATTGACTATTGTAACTTGGTGATTGTGAATCCTCTTTTGTTAAAGCTCTTTCGGCCCTAACAAATACATTTTCATTATATGCCTCACGCTTCCCACTCTATTATATTATTTTCAAAACGCTAAATTGTCTATGTTAGTTTAAACTCTAAAATATTAAATGTATCTTTCAATAATTTCTAAACCTCGGTCCGGCATTTTGGTTTTAAGAGGAAATTTTTTTCGTTAAGCCTTTTATGGTTTCTTGTGTCATTTTTCAGCAATTAAATTCTTTTACTTTTAATGTTATTAGATATTTTATTATATATTTTAATCATTTTTCTTATAAATATTTTTTCATACATTGCATAGTTTAACCAAAAAATGTAATTTTTTTCAATAACATTTTTCACGATTCAAACAAAAACGTTGCGTTTTATCAAGGAAGTAGTTTTAAGAAATTTTGTAGATCTTTTTGAGATAAACAATTTTTCATTTCAACATTTTTTCCGTATCATTTATAGTTTTGCTGGTAAATTGAATTTTTGATTTTTTAAAAAGCATTTTCGATAGATAAAATCAGAACCGTGGGTCAAAAATGGCTTGTTAGCGAACTCGTCCTTTCTTTCAAGGCCTTGAAATATTGTGCCAAAGGACAATTCAATTCGATAATTCCTTCGAATGTTATCGTGTTCACAGACAACGACGATAGACACCGAAGTAAAGTCCATTTTTTTCTCAATCAGTTAGTCTGAAAACGTTTAGATTTATTAAATCCGCGAAGTCAATTTGCACATAAAACCAATACCTTCTCATTGAGATGAGAATGTAAAAAGAGTTGAACGATTTTATAGAGAGTTAGTTTAAGGGAATTGAATTAAATTCAACAGAATTTGGTAATGATTGCCCGTCGTGTCGTTCTTTTGCTATTTCTGCAACACGCACTTTTGGTCTTAATCAAGTCAAATAAAATTAATTCCAGGAACCCACTGCATCTGCGGCCCAAGCTAAGCCCATCAAGACGCAATAAGAAAGGAATCGAGAACAAAGAAGACCTTGTTCTGCCGATTTTCTGTATGTGGTCTCTGACTTGCGTTCGTCGGCCCTGGCACGTGTTATATTAGAAAAGTGGCAGGGATGGGTGATCTAAAGAGCATTAGAGGGGGTCAAGGGGGGAGGGGCAAGAGCGTGAGAGAGTGAAGTTAGGAGAGTCGAGGGACATAACTTAACACAGTTGCACAGCGTGCGTACCGAGTTTCGGCAATCGTAGCCTTAGGCAATCTATTCCCCTACTCTCCCCCCCCCCTCCCCCATACCACTCACCAAGAGAACTGAAACCTCCTCCCTGGCCCTCTTGCCCCCACCACCCCGCGAACTCCTACTATTTCGACCAACCGCATTTGCATCGGCACCGATGACCCATATACGCATTCTTCCTCGGTACGATTCATCCGACTTTTTCAGCTTTTAGATTTCAACTTTCCATTTCTGCGGTCGACACGTGTCGTGCAATCAGTCCTTGACGAGAAATCGCGATTAGTGGCTTAAAGCGAATTGTTGCAACTTTTGGCGAAGAGAAGGGGCCTCAAAGTGGTACCGGTTTTTGAAGTTTAGAGGGTCCCCATTAGATGACACAACTTCTCGCTTTGCTTTGTTGCTAGTGCTTAAGGAAGTAGCGCTGAAGATTTTTTTTTTAATTTGGCGCGCTTATGACTGGCATAGTGAATATTATACGGATCGACGATCTATCCGCGATCGAAGCAGGAGTACCACTAAGCACTAAATAATTGACAGGATGAATGTGTGGAATTAATCGAAATATTTCTTTCACTCTGTGAACTTTGGATGTACTCTGGTAGGAGGCGGCATTGATTTCGACGCTCAAGAAGACGGATAACGGAAGTGTTGGTTACCAACGGTGTGCAGTCAGTAGTGTTAGTCGAAATTGAATTAGTGAGAAACTTCAAGTTTTTAAAATAAATTTTAATTTGAAACTCCCGGGATTTTGGATTGGTGTTTGACAGTGACATTCGACCGCGAATTCGATTGAAAAAGTAGTGATCTGCCCTAGAGGTGATTAGAAAGTGCGGTTGATAAGTATGTAATGACATTTTTGAAATCGATGTGCAAAATTCGATTGCATCACGAATCAAGAGCTTGATCGACCTTGTGCGAAAGGCATCCACGCGCGGCAAGCATCGGTGTTGACAATGACTCACGAATGAGGAGCACGAGTAAATAACCAAAACCGCTCTCGAGACCTTCGTAGTTGTCACTTCTCACCTAATTGATGAACGCCGGTACGTTGCATTTTTTTAAAGAGCAAATACTGAGCAAATATTAGACGATTATGAGTTTCTAAAGTAAAGTTGCAACGAGAAGTGTTGTGATCGAGGTTATGACAAGGTCTTCCGTTTTTTCTATCTTTCGATTTTATAGAAGAAAAAGTCGAAAAAACTATTTCAAATATTAAATTGTATTTAAAAAAAGTAAACACTATATATTCTGTAAAATTAAGGCTACCAAATTCATTTTTTCATATACTTGCATTTTACTCGAAATTGGATTCCTTTAAATAAAATTTAAAATGCAAAGTAAAATAAAGGAATCATTTTCCAATTAAAACATAAATGTAAACTTTTAGAATTGTAGTCTTTTGTTTATGGGAAAAAATTTGTATAATGAAATTTACTTGTCAGCATTAGTTTTTATCAGTGTTTTTAGCAGAGATTATGTGATTACAGATTTCCCATTATCTTTTTATGTTTATCAATTATTGCATTCTACTACAATCTATCAACATTCCAACAAATTTGATAATATATATAACATAGGTTATACTTTGTGTAGCACAAGTCTGAGTAGAATCACAATTGTTAGCACCTAATATTTGCCTTTGTCAAACTTAACCTTAGAATTAGTTGAGCTGTAGTATTACTTATGTATATGTTATAAATCTTCTTTTCAATTATCACATTTTATGAACTCAGTATAAACATATTTTGGCTATCTAATTGTGTTCGTTAAAATTAATTAGTGAATAATTAATATTGAAGTCTCCCAAAAAAAATGCAAAACCAGCCTCAATGTTTAATTTAAGTGAATAATTATGATTAAAATTTTTCACTAAAAATGTTGTGCCAATTCTATTAATAATATTCGACTAAAGTACTCTTTTTTTCTATTTCTGAGTAAAAATGCCATTGAAGTCATAGGAAAGAATTCGAAAAATTTTTTGTTCCAATTTGTTCAAGTGAAGGTGAATTTGAGTGAAGTGTTCAAATCTGAAGATATAATTTCAAATTCAACAAATCAAACTTGAGTAGTTTTAAAATTTCAGATTTAAAATAATTAAACTTGAAGCTTCTCGAAATTAATGATAACACATTTCAACGTTCATCGTACAAAAAAACTTTTGAGACTAAATTACTTTAAAAAAAAAGCTTCAAGATTAAGTAATTTTAAACCGAAAACCTTTCAAAATATTGAAGAATTGAACATTTTTAATATATAATACTGAATAATTTCGAAGTTTTAAATCGTGTTGGTGAGATTTAAGCATTTCAAGCTTAAACCCCTTTTCAGTGAAAAGTGAGCCATAATTCATTCTAGTACAAATTTCTAAAAATTATCAGTTGTATTATACTATTTCTTTTTCTAAATATCAACTATTCATTTTTCACTATAATTCAGACTCAAGAGATTAATTTCTAACTCAAGCCATTCAAAAATTAAAGGAAAAGAAAAACTCTCTTAAACGGAACTAATTTCAATAAGATTGTCACCGGGGCGCTTGCCCGTTACTTTCATCTAAATTTCGCACCCCCAAATTTGATGAAGTCAGTAGGGTAGGGTGGGGCGAGATGAGCATAGTTGTCTTTTTCACGTTAGTATTTATTATTATTATTATTATTATACCATTAAGCCATTCCCCTTTCGGGGTAGGCGTGAACTGCTCGGTTGAAAAATAGTAGTGTGTATATGAGTATTTAGGTATAAGGTAGATAGGCATAATATAGGTCTAAGATATATTTTAGATTGATCTAGAATTCTCATGACATTTATTTAAATGACACGTTTGTTCCGCGACACTGCTCCGACCCAGGTTGCTGATCAATCTCTCTAGCGATCACCCCAAGTCACTCTGTTTACAAAGTATTTGTCGCCACACTTTTCTGTCCTGGCATACTACTCTAGCTTCTTTCACGGCCATGCATTTTTTCATGCAAGCTCTTGTGTTTCTATGGCTTCTTATGTCTCTTCGGATTAATGTCTCATTCACAGATTCTAACCATTCTTTCGGCGGTCTACCTCTGGGCATTCTGCCATTTACTTTACCTTTATACACTTGTTTGGTCAGTCGTTCATCTTTCATTCTATGAAGATGTCGAACCACCTTAGCTGATTTCTTTCCCATATGTCAACTAGTGTCTCCTGTACAACATTCTTGAAAGATTATCTCGTTTCGGACTTTGTCCATCAATGTTTTCCCGCATACTATGCGCAGAGGTTTCATGCCAATCGCGTTAATTTTACTCCTGTCCTTTTCTTGACTGGTTCATGTCTCGCTACCGCATAGTGAAATCTGCTAATTCATTGCTTGAATGTAAGTCGTTATAAATATTCTATAAACATTTTTAATTATAATTTTGCTAAGGTAAAAGTAAATAAATAAGTACATGCGGAATTAGAAACGAAAATAAAAAAGTAGTGTGCTTGGCTCATATCGCCCCATGCCTGGGGCGAGATGAGCCGGGTACTGGGGCGGGATGGGCCACATAATTAAATGACTTATTATATATTTTATGAGTAAGAATGTTGGTAAGATAGAGAATTATAAAACGAAAACATCTTACACATATTTTTCAAACATTTTACGGAGCATTTAAAGTGTATTTAACGTTAAAATGATGCAATTCTTAATCCTAACATCTACCATAACTAAATCTATAAACAGTGAATAGAAAAACGATTTATATCTACATATATTTTAATAATTGAATCATATAAATAAATATAACAATTTTTCGACTTAACTGTATACATTGTCTCAGTAAAATTTAAATTATACAATAAGAAAAATTCCAAATGCTAGACTGGTTTACTCCATGACACTGAATTTCATATATATTGATGTTTTAGGCCATTTTTTATGTCTGCCGTATTCTCCAACCACAACAATGTTTTCCTCATTTTTATATCATTTTACGAGTTTTCAAACAAAGTTACTGAGAAATATACGAGAAAAACAGTGCTCTCTTCTGGTTACCAACAACTCTTATTATTTTCTAATATAGACCTATAACAGTGCACCTGTCATACTTTTTCTGAGCATTTTTTTCGACAAGATTAGTTTTTTATACCTTTGCTCCATAATTAACACACTGCACAATCTGATACAACTAATGATTGCATCCTTGTCTACTGACTGCTACACTAAGAGGTTAGGTTAATGCACAGGAAGAGGTGGCCCATTCCGCCCCAGAACAGTGGCTCATTCCGTCCCATATGACGCTTTCAAGTAAAATCAAAATTTCTCCTATTTCTGTTTCACAATTATATATAAATCTGTTGAAAACTTAAGGTTTAATAAATAACCTATCTAAATAATCACTGGAAAAACAACTAATATGTGATTTTGTGTGATTCTTGGACTTTCTAAACAAATGCAAAATAGCAGAATACAGGTCTTAAAATTTTCACTTTAGCTTTTTCCAAATTTATTCAACATTAAGCGAAAAGTTTAAAAAAATATGTTTAATAACGTTATTCCTGATATTATTTGTACAAAGAACACTTACAAACGAAATGATAGCCTACGAGAAAATTGAGTGACTCATCTTACCCCCTATGCCCATCTCGCCCCACCCTACCCCAGACCGCAAACCTTGGTTCTTTAGAAAGGCGCTTCGTGAATTCTAACGCAAGTATGGAGCGCTAAATCGAAATACCGTTGGATACACAATTTGCTCAAGAACGCTAGATTTTCGCATCACACATCTGTCGAGCATACACGTGCATAATTTACTGAAGCTGGATTGTGAAAACTACAAAAAACCTTAAGTTACTATTTCGCACGGCTTGTCTAATGATACATAATTTAAATTTTAGGATTAATATTAAAGAGGCTAGAGTAGTTTAAAACCGTAAGGAAAAGACGTAATGCGAGTTTTTTCACAAATTTATATCAAAATGTCACGTAAGCGTGAAAAGGTTAGATAAGAGAGTGACTTGTTTTGATATTTTGAGCACTTAGTTGGACGAATTTTCATAAATTATTTCTTGGGTTACATTTTTGAAATCTCACATTAGCTATTTCCTGTATTTCTAATGAAAAACTTCGGTTATTTAATAATATACTCTCTAAAGTCTGCTCTTTAAAAATTCACTGAATATCAGTGCAACTTCACTAGGAATCAGCGTGGTACTTTAAGAATGATTAGCAGTTAACTGAAAATCTAGGCACTCTTTAAATCTGAAATAGAAAAAAACTACTAATTGAAATTGTGCGACGTCGTTTACTAAACGCTTTAGTACGTATTTCTATTACTAATTAGAATTTTTCTAATGTAACTTCATTAAGCGAGAAATCAGTTAAGAACTGCTGGAATTTCAGTGAATTGTCATTGTACCTTGGTGAATTTTCACTTATTAAAACAGCCAGACGTATGCCCCTGATTCATACTGAAATTATACTGAGTCAAATTAAGACAATATTTTCATTCACTATTCAATATACTTAAATTTTTGTTTTCAGAATTTCTAGAATAAAAGTTCCAAAAAGGTCAACGTGGCAGACTCTCTAAACTTGAATCAATGCTTGATTTTTGAAGATATGCAAAAAAAAAATTCCAGAAATATCAGACGTTGTTTACTGATTTTTAAGTGAGAAGGGTTACGAAATTTCAATAACGGATACTGAGAATTTCAATTATATTTTTTCTGTAGAATCAGTTCAAAATTACTGAAATTTTGCGTATTGAAATGTTGAAGTATTAGTCATAGATTGCCAGTAGAGATTTCACGGATGTATCAGTTGGGTTTCACTGATTATTTAGTAAGAATCCTTAATGATTTCACCCAATGACCTACTTCTCACTGATTCAAAGTTAGAAAACACTGATTGAAATTTACACGCAGAAAAAACATCCGTAAATTTTGCAGATAGTATGGAACTTATTTCGACAACATATGCAGGGTGTCGCGGCAAAAGCGGGAAAGTTCATCGGGACAAATTTTTCAGGAGAGAGAAAAAACTTTGTTGAAAATCGAATTCTTAAAAAAAAAAAAAATGAGAAAGTGCATTCGAGATTTGATGGAGCTCCAGAGATCTCAATAAACAAAATTTTTAAAAAGTTAATATTTTCCGAGATACAGCCCATCAAAAATCAATTGCTGTCAAAACCGTGAAAGCCCATGAATTTTTTTTTGGTTTTTTAGACCGCAGTTAACATAAAACGTATGCTCGAAACATTATGAATACATTTCGAGACAAATAGAAGGATGAAAAGTAAAAAATTAAATTAAAAAAATCGTTCCTTTAAAAAAAATGAATTTTAAAATATTAGATACAGTGTTATTTTTATACATAATCGTTAGTTCATTTATATTTTGTAACTATTTAGTACAATTTAGCCCGAGATTCCTTCTTTTTCTCCAAACTGAATCCATTTCCGGTTTCATTTCCCGGTTTTCAGTTTGAAAAACCCACTTGCTCTTCGAATTTGGACATATTCTTTCACCACAATGTCCGGTTGAATTTTATAGAATTTTGAAGCCAATAAAACGTGTTTTAAAAGAAGGCACTTTCACGGTTATGGTTTGACCCTCTTCATATGATTTTTGAGTAGATTTCAAAGAATTTCAGTTAAGTCAACTGATTTTCTGTATATTTCACTTAACTTCCAGTAAAGTCTACAAAATTATTGTGAAATCCTGAACTCAGTAGATTTGCCTGAAGGTCAAGTGAACTGTTCAGAGTATCAGTGGATTTAAGTGAACTTTTTATAAAATCTACCAATAAGTCATGTTGTCCAAACTCCATATAAGTATCGCACTGTCAGTAAATTTTATGGATCTTTCTTTTGCGTGTAAAGAGTGAAAATGAAGTGTACCTCTTCATCATTTAACAAAGTCCGAAATACCTTTTGTTAGTGATGAAATACTAATTTAATATTTATTTTATACAAAAATTGGTATGTGCGTCCTTTGAAGTAGTGACAAACAGATTTTTTAAATTATATATTTTTTAATAAACTTTTAGGTTATAGAGCAATGATATACTTTTCTTTATACCTAATTGCCTTAATAATTATGGTACTTTTGAAATCTGAATTAGTGAAAAGTGACCAGTTCAAAAGCCAAAACTGTTACTGCTTCATTAAGTTATAATTTAACTAATTTTTAGTAAGTTCTTCTACTGCGAATTAGTGAAATTTGACGAAAATTTTAATACTTTTCACTGATAACAAGTTATTTTTGATCAATTGTTGCAGCAAGTTCTCATATCTGATTGAAAAATTAGTCAAATTTAACTGATTCTTAGTAAAATAATTTAAGAATTTGAGATTTGGAGTGTAGCAAATTGGCATATGTGTTCCTTTAACCCTGTAGAAATTAAACTACTACTAATTGAATTAGCATATTTTAACTGGGAATTATTAGTTGAAGTTTTCTACTAATTCAGATTTAGAGAGTAACAGCCTAATTATTTATTCATGCATTAATGTTAGTAACGCAATTTAAATGATAATAAATTATTTTCAGCTGGAGGAACAGTTGGGAACGGGTGCGAAAGAGGAGAGAAGTCTATACTAGAAGGTGGCACTGACAGGGGCGGTGAAGGTCACGGGGTTGGGCCCAGGGGTGGCATCATGGACTCTCAACAACAACAATTTTGCCTTAAATGGAACAGTTTCGGCAACAACTTGGCTACAGCTTTCTCAAACCTCTTCAAAAGTGAGAGTCTGACGGATGTCACCCTTTTCTGCGAGGGTAAGTGAACTTTATTTTTAATTATTTCATTGCACATCGGCAGGCATCGGTTTTTTTTTATCTTAATGCTGATTTAAGGTAAACGAATTTAATTTAAGTTCATTTATCTGAAGTCATGAACAATAAACATACCTCTTAGATAGATCTACACGGAAAAAATTAGTTGTTGAAATTTTGAATGACTGAGTCAACCACTCTAGGATAGGGTTAAACGTATGTCATAAATTGGAAGAATCGTCTTACAAACCTTGATTCATAAATGTTTAAAAAGTAGAAAGAGTTGTCGAAAGTACAAAATAATTTCAATGAAAATGTGAAGACCAGAGGAATAGAGTTCTTGAAACACTGATACACTAATGCTTCGAAGCCAGTCAATGAAACTTTCGATGACTCCTAACGAGTTTTTAGAAAACATTATAGCCAAGTTAAAAAAATATATATTTCGCGGTTATATTTACTATATTGTTATTCACATAGACTTACGCTTAAGTTATATTTATTTTTACAGATACACATGAACCTATGAAAAATCGAAAGAAATTTTGCGGCGGGATTCGAACTACCTAACACCTATCGAACGCAACTTATCCCTAACCACTAGACCCCACGGCTAACTTAACACATTGAATATTTTGCACGAATGTCAGTGAAAAGTCAAATTTAAATCCGCGCTCATTTGTTCCTTGCCGGTGACCGCGAATCCATTCAGACTGATACATATACCACTTCAACTGAGCATCCAATGTGACTGTACATTGTGAATATATAGACATGTAGAAGACAGTCAACGAATTCTTCGACAACTTATAAATCAGTTATTCGTTTCTGTGCTAGAGTTATTCTATTCCAAATCGTTTGGAATCTGGAGGACTTTTTATGAACAATTGAATGTTTGCCTTGAACTTTGTCAAAATCTGCTGAATAAAAATTCGAAAACTGATGTTCCTAGATTGTCTTCCAATAATTCGATGACTTTTTTCACTTTTTCGATGAAGTATGCGGTTCTTTAATCAAAATTATACGAGATTCTAAAAAAAAGTGGCCTATCCTAGAATGGCTGACTAGTCAAGTGAAGTTTCGACAACTTATTTTTTCCGTGTATAAAAAAAAGTTGGAAAAAGTTAATACTTTTCAAGAAAAATATCGTTAAAAGTTGTCCTCTGTTATATCCATGTGAGTGCCATGAACAATTTTGTTTAAAAAAAATCTTATTAACATCAAATATATTAGCGAAATATGAAAAACACGTTCCGAGACAATTAGAAGGCTCAAAAGCCAAAAATTACAATTATCTCAAATTTTCAAAACTTTCAAAAAAATTATTTTGTCATAGTGATTAGAAAACTAATATTTCAAAAAAATAATAGGTGATTTTTCAAGAAAAAATATTTTTAAACTGTTTAACCAATTGTTTTTCAATCAATTTGATAAAAATGCGAGATTCGAAAAAACTAATGGGGCAACACGATTCAGCTAAAAAGAATACATACACAGAAAAAACTGAGGGTTCAGTCATGTTGCGGCTCAAGTAAAATTTGGGATCATTTAGAACTTAGGCTCTAAAGGAACTCTTTTTAGGGTTCCTTTTTAGTTCGTTTATATCCGATAGATGGCCCTCGGCGGCTGCCGACGTTTTCAACTGCGCATGTGCTGAAAAGCGCGGGCCTATTTGAAATAAATAAATACTATGAATAATCATACAGATAAATGTTAACAAAAAATTTGTATTCGTCTTTAAAAAAAATTAAATTAAATTATAGAAATACCTAGCTTCTTGAAAAAATGTAATATTAACCTAATATTGCAATGTATATTATATCATTTTAGATAGTCCCGCGATTCTTGTGCATGCGCAGTGGAAAACATCGCATTTTCAACATAACCTTAAAAACGGTCACATTTCAGCTGCGATATCTTCCTTTCAAGAATGACTAATGGCTATGATTTCAGTTTCTTCATTAAATTTTTCCCAGTGCAATATTATTTAATTCGAATTATAAAGCAAAATGTGTATCATTAACTTGTGAAATCTTTGAAGTGAGTCACGGCAGAAGATACTAAAATAAGGCTCTATTAGAATAATTTGAATCCACACTTTGGGTTCATTTAGAAACCATTTATCATTTTGGGTTCCTTTTCAGTAAGGTAGGTTCCTTTTTGTTGCAGCTCCTTTGGAACCTAAAATTGGTTCTAATAGAAACCCCACTTTTTTCTGTGTAAAGTCTATGTATTTCACGATTTTCTTATGGACTCAATTGGTGACGCAGTATAAATAATCCATTACGTGGTATAGAATTTATATTCATACTACATAACAAATAGGGCTGAGCAAAACATTTTCCAATGCATGGATGTTATGCAATTTATTCAGCAGAATCGATGCTGCATATTAGTTCTTCCGTATTTCGCATATTAAAATAAATTGTTTAAATCAAAATGCTGTAAAAAATTTCAAAATCAGATTTTGTTATCACAATGTGTGGTGAAATCTTAGAGAATTTTTAAGCCAATAAAACGTGTTTTGAAAAAACGATCACTTACATTATTATGCTGCGACACCCTTCATTTATGAAAGCTTTTGCATTGTTGTTGTGATTTCTTTTTTTTTCTTTTTTTTTTCACTGAAATAATTACCCGATTTTGCACGCTGTTAAGTGATGTGCGAATTCGCGTGCGAAAGGCTGACCTCACGAAATTTGCACTACTTCGCACTTCTGTCTGGCTGAAACTTCTGTTTCTACTCTCGGATGACTATGCGTGTACTCGTTCACTTGCATTTATCTTATGTCGAACTGCATCCAGAATTTTTACTTCAACGTATAATATTGAACTTGTAAACTTTCTCTTTGGCATTTTGCACGGATTTTCAAGTCAAGCATCTAACAGGTTAGGATGCTTTAAAAAATTACTTGATTTGTTGTTAGAAATACTACACTGAGAAAAAAATCCGCTTCTCCCAACACGATGCGTCGTGTTGAGAGTTTTCGTTTTGCCGTAACACGATGCAAGTTTCGGGAGAACACTCCTGTGAGAGTTACGGGAAAACGATGGCATCGTGTTGTGGCAACACGATCATCGTTTTGAGACGTTGCGTTGAATGCGAAGAAAATACAAACATGAGAGCCACTGCGTTCTTTGAAGTTGCGAGGCATACCCCCACGTTGTTCTTCTCTGTCTCGGAAATTGCAAGTCACTCATAGATACCGTATAATTTTGAGTGGAAAGTTGGAAAAAGCTCTTCAATAATATTATTTGCCGTTTTCTCATCTCCAAAGCCTTGCCATCAGGAACGACATTTCTCGAAAATATTATCATTTACACTAGAGTCCCGCTATAGTGGTTCACGCTATTAGTCGTACAAGGAGGTCCAAGGAGCGAAAGAGAGGCGCTTGCAAGGTCAGTGGAGTTGCGACGTTCACTGTTCGGCGCTATCAGAAGCCACAACAAAAAGGAAGAGAAGAAGAACGGTTTGGAGAGTCCCGAGATAGTGTGAAGCGATTAAGGGTACCCCGAAACGGTCATTTCCATTTCTTTTTTTCACATGCTTTCTCCTGGCAATTATATTTTTAGTTACAAATTTCATAATTTGCTTACAAATTTTATAATTTGCTTACAAATTTACAAAATTTGTTTTTAAAAAAACATTTTTTTAAAAATGAAAATGCAACTGTTTCGCTGAAAAAAACTAATTTTTTAACTGAAAATGTATCCACTCCATTTTGGTTGACAATTGATTTTTTCAAATTGGAAATTCAAATACTGGAGGAAAAGTTGAACCACTTTACTAAAAAGCATTTTAGATTGGAAATTTACCTATTCCGTTGAAAATTCGTTTTTTTTTCTGCTTTAAATTAAGTCTTCAACTGAAAGTGCAAATTTTCCATTTTTTGTTAAAAATTCATCTTTTTTGGTAGAAAATGAATCTTCTTCGTTGAAAATGCGCGTGTTTGGTATTAGTATTCATCCTCGTAGGTAGAATTTTCATATTTTTCTGTTGAAAAATCATTTACATTTTTTTGAGTATTTATTTTGGCAGGTTAAACATTCGAATATTTGGTTGAAAATCCAACTCTTTGGTTGAAACTTCGTTTCTTTTTACTTTATCATCAGAAAAGGTATTAGATTGGTGTAAAATTTGACCAGTCCCCCAGTTTTTGTTAAATGTCAGTGAGCACGAGTTTTGAAAAAATTGACAGATTGGATTCGGCCTTGGCTTACTCTCCAAGTATCCTAAAATGAACGTCAAGTTAGTTAGCCAGCCATTAAGGATAAAAATTAAAAAAGTGAGCGCATTAAAAAAATTTCTGAGACCACCTTTTTCAATATTTGTAAATTATATGTACGGTTATTAGTAATACGAAAAAATACTAACAATTTACCTTTATGACTCTATTTGATAACAAAAATTACTGGAGTTACGGTATTTACAAAATTCCAAAAAAACAAACAAAAATGAACATTTCAAGCCAAACGACGCACGATATGAAAAAATGTCGAAGAGAGAAAAATGTTGCATTTTCAACACCCTACACGATTATCGCAACAACTTTCTAAGTTTGGTTTAAAAATCGAAAATTAAAATTTCGCCCGCACAAAAAAATAATCAAAAATCAAAAATTTTATTTTACTGGTCAAACTATGCAGGATACGAGAAAAGTGAATCAACAGATTTGTTATTAATGATTTCTTGATAGGATGTGTAGGAACCAATATAATAATATAAAAGTACACAAGGTACAAACAAAATTAAAACCGAAAAATATCTGCAAATTTGTTATAAATTCTTGTTACAAAAATATATTGAGAATAAAAAAATTAACTTTTTGGAAAAAGGACGCAAGCTACAGTTTTTTATATCTACAAATTTGCTTCGAACCACCTGACGCTAAGATGCGTATTTTTAGTTTAAATCTTGAAAAATAATATTGAAAATAAACAAATCAGAACTATGGAAAAACGTCAGAAGTTGAAATAAAATGTTTAATAATGCATATTATGAATTGTAATAATATCTATAAATTTATTGCAATGATATATTCTTCAGTGTAGCTGAGAATTAAAATTGGTGCAAATAAGGCACAAATGTTAGAGTAATCATGAAAAATAAAATTTGTATTTCATTTTGCAATATCTGGATTAGCAATCCCAGGCCAAGATACAGAAATAGTTTTTTTACAAAGTTTTCTAACTGGAAATGTAATTTTTTAATTTTTAGTTGAAAATTAATCCTTGTTAGTTACAGATTAGTTTCGTTGATAGGAAACTAATATTGGTGGTTTGAAATTTCCTCTTGTTTGTAGTTAAAGATGCAAATGTTTAGATCTAAATTAACTTTTTTGTTGAAATTCATATTTTCGGCTTGAAAATTCGACAGTTTTAGCGAAAATTCGTCCTTCAGCTTGAAAATTCAACAATTCGGATTAACTATTTTTTGTTGATTAAAAAATCATTACTTGTTGAAAAATTGTTTCTTCAGTTGAAAACGTGACTATTTTTTGTAATTTTTTTTTATTCAAGTTTTCAATTTTTTGATGAAAATTTGTCATTTTTAGTTAAAAGTTCTATTTTATTGAAAATTCATGTTGTTTGGTAGCAAATTAATCTTCTTGGTTGAAAATTCGTGTGTTTGGTTTTGAAATTCATCCTTGTAGATAGAAATTTCATATTTTTTTATTCGACTTCTTCAATGATTTACACGAAATTAGTCATTTTTTTTTTATTAAACTCATTTTCTTCCATTTGATGAACACTACATCTCGCAAATTAGTTTTTATTTAGATTCCTCTTACTTAGCAAAATCACTGATGATACATACATTTTAATAATTTTATGGTCTCTCCAACTTCCTGAAATGATTTGTGTATTTCTCATTTTTCAAAATTTTCTTTCAAAAAAAAAGTGTCCAATTTTAGACTGTGAAATAAAACATGAGATGCGAGGCCAATAAAGGAGTTAGGTTATACTTCTTAGCAATGTTATCTTTTCCTTCGTGCTTAATGGATCTAATTTGTTTCTGATCTCCCGAGTTTTATTTTAAATAGGAAATCAATAGACATTTTTTTCCATTGGAATCCATAAATCGGTACCTACAAAACACTTTATTTTTTCAAGTTTTGTGAAAAAGACCGACCTAGTTTCCGTTTCTGACCAATTTCCTATTCTCAATTTCCACGCTCTTGAAGTGAATGAAAAAAATTGTAACTTTGCTGGATTAAAGTCTGAAATCTTCTCCTTAAAATGAGGTAAAGAACATAAATAAATATGTTCTGCTTCTCGAATAAGACCTATTATTATTATCATGGGAGGATTCAGTAAATTTTGCGGAGGGGGCGATTGTAAATTTTCTTCGAAGAATGTATGTGAATAGGACTACCCCAATAATTATTGAAAGGAAATTTTCAAATGGAATATAATGAGCTGATAAATTCTACTTTATTCATATTTTTCCCTTTCAGTGTATTCATTAAAAAACCCTAAAATCACGTGCATATTTCGGGCCGTGCATGAATTGGCGTATTAAAAATTAAGTTTTTTTGGATGATAATTCATAGTTTTAGTTAAAAATTCAGCTGTTAATAATAGATTTGATACTTTCACGATTATTTATTATAATAAATTTAAATATCTAGAATTTAAAGATTTTTCGGGTTTCAATCGTGTGCGAAACTATGAATGTTGCCGACGTTTCGTGAACATTGCAGTTCACTTCTTCAGGGCTGACCTGAAACTGAAGTTTCAGGTTATGTTGTTCTTATATATGTATTCTCTACGATGCCTGTGATTGGCCAGAGTGTTCCATGGTGGGGACTGCTTGAACTTGATTGGCCAATCAAGTCTTTTTTAAAAAACCCGGGAGGACAGATAGCCAAATCGGATTGGTATTATATCCATTGTCCCTATTGATGTTATTAGGGTGTTTCAAGATTTCGATTGCTTCTCTATGTTTTCTTGGAAATTTATTGTACGTTTTGGCGATGACGGTTGTTTTGTCAAATAAAATACTATGTCCTGTTTCGATATGATGCTCAGCTACTGCTGATTGTGTGAAATGTTTTAGCCTAACTTTACTCTCATGTACCTTTACACGTTGACTTACCGCCCTCCCGGTTTCTCCAATATAGACTTTACCACAAGAACAAGGGATTTGATATACTCCCGGATCACTGAAAGGTTCCTTTTTATCTTTAGGGTTGTTTAGAAGTTGTCCTATTTTTGCAGGTGGTTTAAATATAGTTTGGATGTTGTGTTTGTTGAGAATTCTTCCTATTTGTTCCGTGATACCTTGAATGTAGGGTAGGATGGTGGTTGTTTTTCTCTCTCTTTCTTTAGTAGGTTGTGTTGACTTGTTTTCTTGAGTGTATTTTCTTATCGCTTTATTAATTTGTTTGTTTGTGTAATCGTTTTGTATCAGGATTTGTTTAACATTTTGTTATTCCTTTTGTAAGTTATCTTTATCTGTTATGGAGATAGCTCTGTATACAAGGGAATTGATGACCGATTGCTTTTGAGATGGGTGGTGGTGGGAGGAGGCATGCAGGTATCTGTTTGTATGCGTGAGTTTTCTGTAAACTTCATGTCCTAATGTGTTGTCAGATCTTTTATAAACTAGTACGTCCAAGAAAGGTAATTTTCCGTTTTGTTCAATTTCCATAGTGAACTTGATATTAGGGTGTATTTGATTGATGAAATCGAAAAATTTGTTTAGTTCGTCTAGTCCGTGTCTCCAGATGACAAAAGTGTCGTCAACGTAACGGCACCAGAATTCCGGTTTAAGCTTGGATTTGTTAAAGATTTTAGTTTCTAAATTTTCCAT
>CAKNXH010059992.1:90640-137773 GCA_932178445.1 Andricus quercusramuli | reverse complement strand
CTCGAAAATGGGGTACATAAAGAAGGTCATATTTCGCGAACTATTGACACTAGAGGGCTCTTCTTTTTTTAGTTTTACGCAGAATTGAGTCCTCTATAATTTTCTTCTTGTAAAGTTTGCTGTAAAATGCCCGGAAATTACATTTATTTTGAAAGAAGAGAATTCTTCAATTTTTGAGTAAAAATTAGGGTTTTTCAAAAGAACATATTTCGGAAACTGTTAGGGTTAGCGGGATCTTTTTTTTTTAGTTTACGCAGAATTTCATGCTCTTCGTTTCTTCCTGAAGTGCCCTTTACGTAGGTTCACTCAGAAAAAAGATACAGTCGGAGATTTGCAACCCTGGAAAACAGCCTTAAAAACCTGTCGAAAATAGGGGTACTTTGAGAGGTCACAGCTCTGTAACCAGTGGACTTAGATCACTTTTCTAGGGCTCATTTTAAAGGTAATATGGTCTACTTTCAGTCACCTTTGCATCACTTTTAGCTCAAGTTAACAGGGAAAAAGATACAGCTCAAAATCTAAAAAGTAGTTTTTGTCGAAAAATCGAAAAAAATCGGGGTTTTTGGGCAAGCTATATCTCAGTAACTGTTGGTGCTAGGACATTCTTCTTTTTTTTAAATTATGTGGAATTTTGTCTAGTTTTCTTTTCGTAATCAGTACTTTCTCCTTCAAATGCAATGGAAACCGTCAATCCACGCAAACGTGAATTTTGGGACCTTTCCAAAAAGATTGCCCGGGAAGCGCCAGTTTGTGGCTGCCGCAAACTCAGGGTCTTCAATTACATGCCAAAATAAAGACATTTTTCAGAAAAAAAGTCCATTCCGCGATTTTTCCATGAAAACCTATTTTTTCCGACGTGATGACTGGACTACTGCTGCAGTCTGCATGTATAGATAGATGCAAGTGATACACTAGGTTGTCCCTTCCCCCAGCTTCTCTGATCACGTGGGGCCGTTACTACTTGCGCACAATCAGTTTGCACGCGAAAGTTGGCAAGCTGCAGATTGAAGAGTGCAGCGCGGCTTCAGTTTGGTTCAGTACTAAACTGCAGACTGCAGACTGCAGAAATCTTATAAGTACTTTTGCACCGATTCGCTACGTCAGTTCGGCTCGAGCCGCGTGAAGCCGCGTTGCGATGCACTTGGGCCCTTTTTTCGCACCTTCATATTATTCAAAATTTATCGTGTGAATTGAAACTGTGTCAATAGTGATTTTTTTTAGCTTTTTAGTATCAAAGTTTCGGATTAAAAAAATGACGAGTTTCATGTTTCTGACAAATGATAACTTCTGAAAGCTACTGTTAGATATAATTTTACAAACTGTCAGAATGCAAATTTAGTGTTTTGTTATACGTAAGGTTCTTGACTGGCTCGATATCAATATTTGACACTGTTATCACAATACATTTTTAATAGTGCAGTTTTCAATTTAGAAACAAATTTTGTTAGATTCTACAGTTTAGTCATGAATGAGTTTGTGAAAATAGTTCTCCTTCGACGTTAACATTCTGATGTTAATTGAATATTTTTTGCGTTATGTGAATATGAAGATAAACTTTTATTTAAGTGAAGTGCACTTGCATCATAAGAGTTGAAAATTAGTTCATTATAATATTAAGTGATATTAATGTGAAGAAAGTTTTATAACAACAAAATACTACTGTAAACTTGAATTTTATTTACTTCAATAAACGTGTGGTATATAGTGAAGTCAAATTTGGTGGTTTATCAAGATTTCTTATAATTATTTCTGTACTGTTATAATTGTTTTAAAATTAGTGCATCTTATAAAATTTGAAGATTCAAATTACAGATATTCTTAATATATATCCTCTTTTTATACGAAACCAATAATTTCTAAATTTTTATTTTATCGCTTCCTTAAATTCAAAATTGTCCAATATATTCATTTATTTATAAACAAATTAGTCTAGTATTTAAATAAATCTCTAGAGACCTGAATTTTCTGCAATATGCATAATAAAACAGTGTGTCTCAAAATAAAATATAACTCTCACTCTTTTTTATTCATGAATGTTGCGTACTAAATACTGCCCCAACAAGAAATGTACGACTGGTCAAATATGGAAGACAGTGCTGCTAATTTTGGTCCAATATTGGCAGCAGTACTTAGTCAATGTTGGTAAAATTTGAAGGTATCTATGCTCGTGACAAGACTCGGCTTGTAAATATTGGCCCAATATTGGACCCAGACTTGGCAAAATACAATCCATAAATTACCCTTTTTATTTGTATAACACAAGAGGATACTTCTCTGATTAATTGGTACATGCACTGTAAAAAAAGTTGCTATAATTTTACATCGTGCCACGATGGAAATTATGCGACCTGCGTGCGACGATATAAGCTTACACACTTTTGTAAAAAAAAAAATGCAGGACGTAAATTGCCAGGACCACATTTCAATTTTGAGGTTATGTTCGTGAGGTTATACATTCTGAAACACTCTAGCAGGATAAATAAATTTCATATTTTCTTAGATAACGTTTTGAATGAAAAAGACATATTTTTTTATTCACATGGAACTCATCCCTATTAGAGCAATATTAGAGGCTCTGCGACATAATTTTATGGTAAAAAGTCCAACGCGCGAATTCTTTCTGTCAGTTTGTTGATGGATTGTCGATTTATGTGCTGTTTGTAATTTCTCAGGCTGCCAAGACGTAACAATACTACCCGTTTGTGAAGTTATGCTAGATCCTGCAACTTTACCAAAAATAGTGTTAATTCATAAGCTCATTTAAATTTATTCACTTACGTAAATTTACTACGTGCCACGCTGGCCAAATAATTTCCATCGTCAGACATAGTAATTTTACATCGGACAGTTATTTCATACTGTTCCATGGGGTGAAATTGAACTAGATCGTGAATTTCTGAGCGACATCGGTAAATTTACCAGGTTTTACATTGTAATTTGAAAATACATTGCTCGAGAAATTACAATCTAATTTTAAATATCACAAACGATTTTTTGCAGTGTGAATGAAAAATAAGAGGATGTAAATGCACTTAACTTTTTACATTCTCATCTCAGTGAGAAGGGATTTGTTTTAGGTGAAAAATTACTTTCGCGTACTCCATCAAATAATGTTGACGTCTTGAGGCCCCCTGAGTCAGAAAAAATAGTTTTTACGTCGGTGTCTGTCCAGCTGGCTGTCTGTCGTCGTCGTTGTCGTTGTTGTCTGTATACCGGACTACATTTGAAAGACTGCTTCGATTGTATCGCGCTTTGGCACAATTTTCAAGGGTGTAAAAAGAAAGGACCAGGTCGTTAGCCAGCTATTTTGGATAAAAACTCACAAAGTTAGAGAATTTTGAAACTTTTTGAGACCTTTTTTTTATACTTTATAAATTTTTTGCATGGCTATTCATAGTACTCGAAAATTCGAACAATCTATCATCACAACGTTTTTCGATAAAAAGAAAATTATCAGAATTATAGCAGTTTCAAAATTCAAAAAAGCAAACGAAAATGAATACTTTTAGCCAAACAACGCATGATATGAAAAATGGCCAAGAGAAGAAAAACGGTGCTTTTCGAAAGCCCTACAAGATTATCATAAAAACTTTTTGAATTTTCATGCAAAATAGAAAATTCAAATTTTGATCGCACAAAAAAACTATGAAAAATCAAAAATTCTATTTTGCGGTTAAGCTATGCAAGATACGAAAAAAGATTTATAGACAACAATTGTGCCCCCAAAAAAGATCTAACAAATTATTATTTATCACTTTTTGATAGGACGCGTCGTTTTTGTTTTATTCGTAACAAACAATATTTTAAAAAATTGGACAAACGACACAAGCTGCGAAAAAAATAAATAAACAAAAATTATTCACCCAAACAAGAGTTACAAATTTGTTATTAATATTTTTTGATAGGATGCTTAGTTTTTGTTTTAATCGTGAAAAATAGCGCGCGCGGCTCGCTTCGCTCGCAAGTTTGAACGCGCCTAGGGCGCGCACCTGTTCGATCTCGCGCTTCGCGCTCAATAACATATTCATCTCGAACTACGCGCTCGTTCATTGTATGTCCCCCACATTTTTGCATAGGACTTTTAAAGTTAAAGGTCAAATAATCGACAACTGAAACTCTTTTCACAAAGCTCCGTCGGCTTTATAACGAACACATTCTCATCGCGTGTCTCGTGAGAAAAAAAGGTTAAAAGCGAATTTCCAAATCTAATTTAAAAACAATATTATTAAACATTTTAGTGTACCTTGTGTCTTTTTGTCCAAAAATTCAATTTGCTTATTTGTAATGCCATTTTTCACGATCAAAACAAAAACAACGCGTCTTTTAAAAAAATGATTGGTAGCAAATTTGTAGCTCTTTTTTGGGTGAACAACATTTGTCTATTTAATTTGTTCGTAGCTTGTGTCGTTTGTCCAAAAATGGAATTTTTATATTTTTAATGTTGTTTTTTAACGAATAAAACAAAATCGAAATGTGATTCATAACGAATTTGTAGATCTATTTTGGGTGCACAATTTTGGTCTATTCATTTTTCTTTGTATCTTGTATAGTTTGCCCGTAAAATGGAGTTTTTGATTTTTCATTAGTTTTTGTACGATTAAAATTTGAATTTTCGATTTTTCAAGAAAACTCAGAAAGTTGTTATGATAATCTTGTAGGAAGTTCAAAAAGCAACGTTTTTCTTCTCTCAAATTTTTTTCATATCGTGCGTTGTTCGCCAAATTACAGTTGTCGATGCTTGGCCTTTAATATTAAAAGGTCTGTGCAAAAATGTGGGAGAAGTACAAACATAGAGCGCGTAGCGCGAGGTAAATACAGTATCGAGCGCGAAGCGCGGGATCCAACAGACCGGCGCTCAAACTTGCGAGCCGCGCGCGATGAGAATATGTGCAAGTATGTTTTCTTTAACAAGAACAAATTTTCTGGGGTCAAGAAAATACTCGGACAATATTTTTTTGAATCAGTGATAACTTATTTCTATATCCATTAGTGCTACTTCAGCAGGTCTAATAACTCGATTTTTTGTAAATTTAGGCATTATTATTGGAACATATGCATATTACGTATATTTACACTTATCTTATTTTTTCTCATATATAATCTATTGTTTAAGATCAATCGATGGATATCTGATGCCCCGTATAAAGATAATAAAAAGGAGCAAGAATTGGTGAGATATGACTTGATCAAATGTGAGAATTAGATAGGGAATAATAATTGTCAAACGGTTCTCGTTTCGTATCGTGGCTACTTTGAGAAACCGTCAGAAATTTGTAAGTAGGTCTGGGTTACAGTTAGATCTAACAGTTTACGTCCGACAGAGTCTCAAAAATTATATTCGATGCACAACGCATTGGGTTAGGAAACACTCTCTATCTGAATTAGTGAACATTTTACTAACTGAATTAGTAATTGAGTATTTGACTAATGAAATAGCAATATTTTAGTATTTCACTAAATTAATAGTTATTGGGGTTTATCGAACTTCGTGGTGTTTCTGTGAGTGCATACATTAAAGTGCATACATGCACGTGAATATTATTATTTGTTATTGAACCATTAACCAAATACCTTTCGGGGTAAACTCGTTCGGTTCTTACGTGTCATTTTTCCATTTTGAAGCAGTAACTTGTTAATGTGTTTTGTTAGAGCCTATTATTTACAAGTTTCAAAATATACCGACCAATATAATTCTATAATTCTCCCTTTTTTTTGAAAATTTGTGTACTCTATTACGGAGTAGAGTGGAGAGAGTGGGATTGTACTCTCTAAACTTAGATCAATGTAACTTGACTGATTGCCAGTGGATTTCATTGATTGATATCGTCAGAAAAGAATCATTGAGAATCAATGTTATTTGACTGAGAATCAGAACAATTTCACTGATTTAAGTTTAGAAAGCACTCTTATCGTTATTTCAATAAATCTGACACAATCGCGTTATTTAAATTAAATTGTTCTATTCGTCACGTTTCAAATGTCTATAACCTTCTTTTAATTAATATATAGTGTAAAGGCACCAGTTACCTAGGGTTACCTAATGTTTTAATACGTTATTTTTGTAGTATAAAGGGGCCGTTCAAGTATATTGTCACTGTTAGGAAAATCTGTCTAAATAGAAATACTCATGTATTTAAAAATTTTTTTCACTCATGTATATTAAAATTCATGCACAGCGTGCATGAAAATTCAAACACGATAATTTCAAATTATGTTCGTTTTAACTTCCACTCTAATAAATAATTTAACATATGAAAAATAGGATATAAAGGATTTTCATAAGTAGGTTTTTAGTTACAAGTACATGAAAATTACATTCAGTTATCAGTACGTAAAATGCAGGTTACATTTGTGATTTATAGTGCTTGAATTTTCAAGAATTTTCTAACACTGTACGTAATGCCCCCATTTTATCTTCAAAAAATGTTTTTAATGCATTTCGTACATGTTTCAGTTCAAAATGTCGTTAGTTTGTAAGGTCAATCTATATTTTAGATGTAAATACAAATTTTTAAAAATCAACGTTACGTAATATACTGGGAGAGGGGGGTGCGGGTAAGAAGCTTATTACTCAGCGTTATACACACGGCACAACTGGTTCCTTTACCAGTTTTTTTACTATCGAATTAGTCAGTTTCTACTAATCTTTAGTGTTAACTTTTTCACTAAATGAATTAGTAGAATTTCACTATTGATTAGTGAAAATTCTTAAATTTATATTTAGAGAGTACCGTCACGGTTGAGTTGACTGAATCAGTGGCGAGCACATAAGCGAGAATTCAACATATTTTTTTAGAGAAACGATCGCGATGATACGCTAAATAATGTGTGCAGAAAATTTACCTGGCATTTATTATAATGAAGAAATACGTTATGTGGTGCTAAATAAAAATTCATGCAATGCTCAGGAGAATACATATAATTCAATCGTTGCTTCGTTTCAGATTGAAAAATGTAAGGTTGTTATCCAAAGAAGTCACAGAAACGATATTGTTCTAGGTAATTGAGAAAATAAATTGTTTTCAAAAAAGGAAACTAAAAGATTACTTGTTAAACAAGTAAGTAATTTATACTTTCAAATTTGATTTGATAGTTTCTATAGCTACCATAGAACTTGAAACTAGCTTTAATGGTATATTTAAATTTTAAGCTTTTTCAAAAATGATCTTAAAAATTAATTTAAATTCTTTAAGGTATATTAGTCCTCTCTCTGAAACTTTGTTTGATAATAAATTGACATATTTATATTTATTTCAGACAATGTTTTAAAGCCTAAGATGTAATTTTTATTAAAAAAAGGAAAGTATTTTCAGTTTTTAATATTAGAACTACACTGAAAAAACTGTTTTGCTTCACCAACAAAATCATTTTGTTGCTTCTTTGGGTAACGAAACTGTTTTATTGAGCCAACAAAATTTGTTTGTTGGATCTTTTTGTTAGCCCAATAAAATGTTTTGTTGCCTTGACAAAATTCATTGGTTAACCTTACCAAATCGTTTTGTACGCTTACAAAAAATTATATTTCATTGAGAAAAATAGAATATTAGAGCAAACGAAAACTCAATATTATGTGTAAATATAAAAATGATACACCGTAATATCTTAGATATCGGTCATAGTTCAACTTTCAGATACTGAGCTTTCGTTTGCTTTAATTAATATGTGCTTTTCTCAATGTTCTTTGTCCTAATAGAGTTTTCATGCTTTTTCTTTGATTTAAATCGGAAAGGGATTTGGAGTTTTGGATATTGCATTATGTTATTTAATTTTTAATCATATTTATTGTGAATGTAAATTGTCAAACGGAAACGCGCAAAGGTTAGTATTTTCACTTGAAAGTGTTGATCACTGATCAGCATCAGCCGTAGTAAAATTCACTCATCTAAAAATTTTCAGATGATATTTTCAGCCATCTAATCTTTATACTTATCCTAGTGATGGATTCTCCATGACTGATTCTCCAAGAGTACGCCTGCGTAATTGCGTTTCTCGTTTTTCCAACCAAATAGTTTTGTTGACTCAATAAAACAAGACTCAACAAGTAGTTTTGTTGTGATTACGAATTTTTGTTTTGTTAGTGTACCGGTGGATAAAAGAATCTAAGAAAATAGAGCCCGGATGATTGGCTATGCGACCTACTTATGACGTAAAGTAGGTCATGAGGTCTGATGTGCATCAGCAACGAAAATGTTGGTGATGCGTTATCTATGTCGTACTATGAAGGTTGTATTTTCAAGGGAAAAGTAGGCCGTTTCATCTATTTATCACAATCATTAATTTTTTATTAAGAATATATTCGTTTATTTCTTAATTGCCCTGAATTTTAAGCTTATATATTTCCTACGATTAAATTTGGTTTAATTATTAAAAAGCTAAAAGTTTCGATATATAAATAAATATATTGTTCATATTCAGAACTAGAATTATGAACGTATTTAAATACTGAAGACCTTGCGAGCAACATGTTGAGGTTTTTAATTTTTGTGAGAAACTTCAAAGACGTAGACAATTTTTCTTACACGACAACAAAAAAGCAACTGCTCAAACGTCTGGTTTCATGATGATTAGAGAGTGGTGTGGGTCGAAGGGGTTGTGGGGAGGGGTATATAAGGGGAATTCCTAAATTTCAGGTGTGGAATTCCACACCTGGTCTAGATCCAGGTGTGGAGTACTCCATACAATTCGCGCCGGCCCTGTAAACATTCTTACGTAAGCTTTATTTGGTTAATTGTCGAAATCTTATACACGTGTTCGACAAAGGTGCGCGCTTCATTGCAATGATTCTTATCTTTGGCGGTTGAGACGCACTAAAAATGATAAGCGATAGACTAATCTGATTGCAGTTGATGTGATATTCTGCATTTGTATGACGAATTATTTTTTGAAATTTCGGAAATAATTATTTATTAGTTTGAATTTCCGCATTACTAGAATTTACTTTCTAAACTGTGATTATCGAGAAAGGGGTCACTTAATCAAATCAGTAAAGATATCCACTGATTAACAGTCAAATTTAAAACAGTGAAACAGTGTAATGTTACTGTTATTAAGTAACTATTCAATATCCCTACTGATTTGAATCAGAGACCTATTTATATAGTTATTTAAAGTTTTAAAATCTTACTGATTCAAATTTAGAGAGTGTATATAATTTTATATGTACCCATTAACTGAAACTGCCGATTTCCGTGAAGAGAAACAAAAATAGTCAGTATCAACTTTTCGTGTTAAAAATATTCGTCCTATATTCTATTCTGAGGCAAGCGATAAATGCAGAGCGCGTTTTTGCAAATGTTTGGCGCACGTGTCAGCTTACTGAGCCTGTGCACACTTTCCTGTTCCATACGCCAGTTTTACGCGGATAAATTTCACTGAGACTCAGTGACATATTTCTAGCTATTTGAATCAGAGAAGATTTACTGAGAATCATTGATTATTAACTAAATTTTCAGTAGTTTTTCACTGGTTTCTCAGTAAAATGTTTTTCTGAAGTTTCAGTAAGCGTAATTAAAATTTAAGTAACATTTTCTACTGAAAAGCCAGCGAAATATGAGTGTAATTTCACTGGTTCAAATAGCCAGAATTATACGTCACAGATATTCAGTGAAATTTCACTGATTCTCAGTGAATTTTCCCTGATTCGAAGGAGAGCAATTTTTAAATATTTTGAAGCGCTGATTGAATGAAGCTTTCTTTTAAACACACATTAGCATGCATTTTTTCTAACAGATGACCGATTTTCAAAGGTCGTACACTAACTTTTCCAAAGGAATTTATAGCTTTGATAGACGAGGTATCTACCTATAAAAATTCTTGTAGCGAAAAAAAGATAACCATTTTTTCAAAAAACTATAAATCGGTTTGGGCTATTCATCCCTTACCATTAAATGGAAATGGTAGTTCCTTAGTTTTTTTTAGTACTATAGTTTTAAGGTTGTTACCAAACAGATAAGAACGAAGATAAGAATTTTATAGTTACCATGGTTTTACAGATTTTCATTGGTTTCATCAAAAAAATTATAGTAAAATGCTTACACCAGTGAGTTTTTAAATAGTCAAAATTAAAATGGCCTACAATTTTACAAAAGTTAAAAATAAATATTTAGAAATTCATTTAATTCAGTGTTATGAAAAAAACGTCAACCACATTCGTTGAAGTTTTATACAACTACCGTAGCTGCTTGCACTTTCAACTAAATGAAGTTAAATTTTCAGCTAAACTTGAAAGAATACGTAAGAAATTAAATCCGATTGAGTCCTGGTCACTATCAGGGTCCGTGGCGCTGGGGACAACAATGTGTTTCCTTGTATATTTAATAAAATTAAAAATTTGAAATAACTTATTTCTATTAATACACTAGAAATTTATGTTTTTTAATTAGTCAAAACACGGTGCTACTATGCCCCTTTATAATTTATTCAAACTAATTTTGTTTTGAATCATTGGTGTAAAACATAAATTTGTAAAAACATTTTCTTAAATCATTTCAATCTTTATATAAAAGAAATGGGTTTTCTTCCAAAGTTAATTACAATCACCAATGAGCGATTTCCAGATCATTTAATTAGCGCCGTGTATTGCTCTATCCGTTAAATAGAAGTATATCAGATAAAGCTATATACGGCACCAATCTCACATAACGTTGTATTTAATGGAACGGTCGAGTTAATAAGTTATAAAGTAATATAATACCGTAATTGTAAAAATTCCTAAATTCATACGTCCCGAACTTTATTGCTTACAAATTGTTAAATTGCTTTTAACACAACAAAATTCAGTGATTTGCATTTGAGACAGGATGGTGATTTCTTGGTAAAGAGATTTGACAGGAAGGTTATTGTATTTCTACGGATTTTGATTCGAAGTAGAAATCTTTAGATATGCTGATTGCTATTTTTGTTCACGCGGAGTGAACCTACTGCCCAGTGAAGCTTCGTGCCACTTCGCACACATCAGCTCGGGCTTTTTAGTCTATTAGGTGGGGAGTTTATCTATCGATGGTTCTTTCGGTACGACCTATAGATAGGCACGTGCGTATACGATGACAGAGTGCAAGGCACTTGATGCTTGAAGAGACCTTGGTAGCTGTTTGCTGGTTGGACGTGCAGAAAAGAGAGAGACAGAAGTTAGATGTGGACGGGGAGAGGGAGAGTTTAGAGTTAGAGGAGAGAGAAACGGAGTGAATGTACTTGGAACGCAAATACAACGACTGCTGGGCAAACTATACTTCCTGGAGTCAAGGTTAGCACTGATGCAACAGGATGCCGGCCATTGACACCCCTTCGTCGAGTTTTCGTTCCTTTGCTTCTATTCGTGATAGTGCCCTCCCTGTTCCTATTTTGGAAATCTGCTGATCTTGTGATTTCTGTCTGGTTTTCTTCTTCCTCTTCCTATTCGTTATCATTATTTTTTCTATTTCTTCTTAACCCTTAATCACCCGCAATCGATAATATAATAATAAATTAATAATATTAATATTAATTATATATATATATTAATATAATAATAATAATTTAATTTTAGTGATGACCGTCTGTAGATGGTCTTAAGTGATTAGGGGTTAATTACGCAACACCCAACACATTTTATTGTGAAATTGCATTTTTTTCATTTTCAAAGTACAATCTGAAATTGTAGAATCTAGGATTGTCTAAATTTCGATAGATTAAATGTATACATATGTGTATAGAAGCGATGGACTAGCGAACTCTGAAAAGTCTTTTATCAGAAATAGGAAAAAAAGGAGAACCTTTTTTTCAAAGAGGTGTAAGCCGGGTAGGTGGGTAAGCAGTGGTGTAGTCCTAAAAAAAGTGGCCTGGCGGTACTTTCATAGAAACTTTGACTTACGATGGAAATCAAAAAAATAAAGTAAACACTTGTCCCTAACTTCGGAAATTAAATTTAAAATTTACCGAAAATTTCTGTAAAATAACCAGGAAAATTATAAAAATTATTTCCAAGTTTCTGGAAATTAATGGTAATTATTTCGAATTCAATAATATTCATATAAAGTAATAAATATTTACAAAATTTGGAGTATATGTGATGCTGGTGTAAAGCTTTCTCTTTGACCAAGTCGATGATCATCCACTACAAACTGCAAACATCAACAGTTATGAGCTATACTTTCAAGATTTGAAAATATTTTATTTTTTTCATGTTTTAAATCTAGGAAATACTTGAAAAACTTTTAAAATGACCTTTTAGCATTAAAAACATCACATGAAACATAAACACACTTTTAACCAAAATTTGGACAATTTTTGATAAGGGGCCATTCACAAAATACGTGATAGATTTTTCAGGAACTTCACCCCCCCCCCCCTGCGTGGTGCTTTTTCCATTGCACTTAACATGGAGAATGATACTTTGAAAGCTTCCCCCCCTTAACGTATCACGTATTTTGTGAATGATCCCTAATCCGCTTTTTCAGTTTTTTAAATTAAAATACTCATAACTCGTAACTTTGTCACAAAATATAATGAATATCATCATAACAATTTGGGAAAATCCCCCAAACATGATTCACTGTAGTCAGGAAATTCTGAATCATAATACAATCTATGATCCATTGCGATAAATATATTTTTGTAACGTATTGCGGACATACAGTGGAAAATGGATGCCGCTAGGCCTTCGGAAGAAGTAGTCTGGCGATGCCAAGGCCCACCAGGCATCGACTACACCACTGTCGGCAAGCCTTTGCAATTGAATGAAAATGATCAACAAATCTAACCCAAATCCCCGAAAAATATTTCTAGTCTTAAAAGCTTTTAAAATCCTTGAAGTCATTGAAATCCTATCAGGGATGCACGGTTACGCGTATTTCGAACTTTTATACGTATAAATACGTATTTTACGTACTAAAAGTAAATAAAAAGTTTGAAGGGAAAAGGGACAAAAAATTCCTTGGGAAGAACTGAAGTTTGAGCGGTTGAATGTTGTAAATCAAGCAGTTTCAAAATGCTCAATTTTTAATAGTATTTTGAAAAAAATAGGTACGATCGTTTTATAGCTCACATACATTTAAGTATTATTGATCCTTTGTTAATATAAATGATTTTAATCAATTTTGAAAATCTTCTGACTTCGTATTTGTTTTGACTCAAGAAACATCTGCAAACAAAAATACCCTCTGGAAGTTCCGCCAGTGAAAATACGTAAATTAAGTTAATTTCAATCGTATTTGACAATACTCGATTGAACCCGGGGCAAAAAGAAATTTTTTTCCCATTTTCCCTCTTTAAAATAAAATGTATCTCCTTCCGAGAGGAATTTCTGGGTCTGCCACCTCTAATCATTTTTTAATAAATTAAGATGCTGTCAAGCAAGTCAGTCAGTGTCTTCGGTGTATTAAAGAATTAGGTTATATGTAAAAAACTACATAAATTACCTAAGGTATATTACGTACGCAACCCTGAAACCTATGCAATCTCTCGAAATCTGTTGAAGTCGTTGAAATCTGGTGTTTTTCGCTCAAAATTCTATCCTGAGGGGTTAAGCAATTTTTAAATCTGGCGGACAACCCCTCATGCAAGCAAGGAAAATGCCTTCGAACCTGATGAAATTCAGCAATTTTAAGTTGTCAAGTAAGCGCTGTAAAATTGACCCCGCTAATACAATTTTTTAATTTTTTATGAATTGTTTTCCTCTAGGTTGGGTGGCTACCCGACCTATTCTGAGGAGATGGGGGTCTCAGAAAATAGGAGACACGGTGTAAAAAGTCCTAAAAAAGAGAAAAAAATAGGGAAACTAAGTAAGGGAAGAAGATTGAAAGGGGCAGGGGTAGGACAGAAACCATTCGCCCAACATGTTTTAGAAACTATTGAAGCCACTGATTCTCACTATCGCCTCCATTTTTGAGAAAGATGGATAAACAATTTACATATTTCTTTTGTCGTTTATTTCAAGTAATATACGTGTATATTTTGCTCCATCTTTCTCACGAATCGAGGTGATGGTTATTTTGCACTCTTAAAGAAAAATAATTATGTGGATAACTACACATAGCTTGGTTAATTAAGTGTCGTTCAAAAGTTTCAAAGGGGGTAGTTTATAAAATAAACAAGCAACAAACAAACAAGGAAACTAAATAAAAAAAGAGATCAAATTCTATTTCATTGATGCAATATAGTTTCTTCTTTTTATAATAATAATTATTATCATTATACATTTTCTTCTCACATCCGTTGAGATTTTCGTAGAAAAATTGGTGAGTGCCCCGTGGCAAAGCTTTGATAAAAATCAATCTCGCGTGCTCGCATTCCGGGAATGCAAAGTGACCCTGAGATTCGGATCGACAAAGACTTCTACGAATAAATGGAGTAGTAGACCAGCCTTTCCATCCTATTCAGTATTCTATCCAAATCACTTTAGCCCGGCGTCAAATAGGAGGGAAGGAGATGAAGAGAAAAAAGGCAAACCGTGTGCGGGAAACAATAAATTCGTAGAGTTGGTCCAGAGTCGCAAAAGACGTGGACTCGTGGTTCATCAGAAGTAGAGTTCGGCCAATAGGAAGTAAGGGATTGGCGGTCAATGCCCTGCCAATGTCACTGCAAAGCTTAAACTCCTTTTTCAAAGGGTAGGGGCCAATCACCGCGATTGCCTTCTCTTGGTCCCGGCCAATGGCCGCGTGGGATCAAGGTCATACCCTGTAACTCTGCACATGTCGTCATGCCGATGAGTTATGTTATTTTGTGCAGATAAAGAATACACAACATGGGCGGTGGTTATTTGCCCGGAATGTATGGAGAACTCCATAGTCCAGAATTTGTGTTGTCAACTCATTTTTCCTTCTCCTTCAGCAGAAACTTTGGTTTCGCACATTTCAAAGACAATGACGCGGTGCAATGAAGATAAGATAAAAAAAATAATGAAAAATCACAAATAAGACGCTGAGAAAAATGGAAATAGAGATAGAAGCAGGAAAGAGAACGTATTACGAAACTTATCGCATCAGCGTGCACACGCACGTGTGCTCACGCGTATAAATAAATATTTAAAAATATTCGCAATAACTATTCGCTGCCGTTTTCCAGAATTTAGGACACGGACTCGGCAAATGACGCTCACAGTTTATCTTAGCCGAGCTCTGAAGCAGTCCCTAATTTTCGACGTAGTTTAAAAAAATTAATCATTTGAAATAATTTAAATTTTTATCAAATTTAATTATCGAAAATATTTTTCTGATATTTACCAATTATTCCTGTAAATTCAATATAATTTACCTGAAAACTATGCTAAGTATGAAAAACTACCAAAAAAAATAATGCAGCTACGGAGGCACAATGTTATCATTGTTACGTTTCTTTTCGTTTTTTTCTATATAAAATATGATTACCACATGATTTTGACATTATGACTTCGCAGCCTCATTATGTTTTGATACTTCTTACATTTTAATCAGAGAAGGCATTAGATTTTTGTAAAATTTGGCCCCCCCCCCCCTTTTGTCAAATATCCACGTTTTGAGATCTTCTGAACCTATAAAACAGATTTTCGCGAATATGTCTGTCTGCCTGTATGCATGTGTGTATGTATGTATGTATGTATGTATGTAGATTTTTAGTCTGTAAGCACGATAACTTTCGAAAGAATTGACGGATTTAAGATTTAAAAATTCTATGTACGGATGCTCGCAGTACTCAAAAAGACGAACAATTTATCCTTATGACTTTTTTGATCAAACAAAAACTACTGGAGTTATAGCATTTACAAAATTCCAAAAAACAAACGAAAATGAACATTTTAAGCTAAAAAACGTACGATATTAAAAAAAGTCAAGAAAAAAAAACGTTCCTTTTTGAACGCCCTATAATATTGTCATAAAAACTTTTTGAAATATATTTTATAACATTATTTATAAATAAATAATGAAAAATCAAAGATTCCAGTTTGCGCTAAACCTATGCAAGATATAAAAAAGGTGAAGAAACACAAATTTTGCATATAAAAAAGATCTACAAATTTGTTATGAATCAATTTTCGATTTGGTTTTATTCGTAAAAAACTTCATTAAAAATAGAAAAATCCCATTTTTGGAAAAACGACACAAGCTACGAAAAAAATAAGTAGACAAAGGTTTTTCATCCAAAAAAAAAAGAGCTACAAATTTGTTAATAATCATTTTTTGATAAGACGCGTAGATTTGTTTTATTCGTGAAAAATGACATTACAAATAAAATAATCGAATTTTTGGACAAAAAGACACAAGGTACACTAAAATGTCTAATAATAAAATTGTTTTTAAATTAGATCTGGGAATTCGCTTTTAAACTTTTTTTTCTCACGTGACATGCGATGAGAATGTGTTCATTAAAGCCGAAGGACCTTTATCAAAAGAGTTTCAGTTATCGATTATTTGACCCTTAACTTGAAAAATCCTATGCAAAAATGTGGGGGATGCAAAATGAACGAGCGCGTAGCGTGATATAAATATAGTATTGAGCAAAAAATAGCATTAAAAGTAGAAAAATTAAATTTTTGGACGAACGACACAAACTTAAAAAATAAAAAGATAAAAGTTGTTGACAGAGCTCCAAATTTTTATCGATCATTTTTTTTATAGGAGATGTAATATGCATTTGATATAAAAATGTTGAAAAGTCCACGTTTTTGACAAAATCCAGTGCGAAGCACGTGATACGTGATGGGAATGGATTCGTTAAAGCGGAAGGAGCTTTAACAAAAGACAATTCACAACCAAAAAATAGCAGTTGTCGTTGCTTTGACCTTTATTTTTACAAGGCTTGCTCTCAAATGTGGAGGAAATATAAAGACCGAGCGCGACGCGCGAGAACCATGAGAGCGCGCCCTAGTTCGAATCCCTATATAATATATTAGATACTAGAGCTAGAGAAATTTTTTCAGAAATTTATTTTTGATGGTTCATAGCCTGATCTTAATTTTTAATAAGAATTGTTACTTTACTGCAATTTTTTTGGTTCAATGCGATCTAAAAATGACACCGGCTCCCAGTGGAACCGTGATAAATCACACTTATGGCCACGTCTTTTCTGCACCCATCTCGCAAGTGCCTTGGCATATTTTAGGCATGCATGTATGGCTTTAAGGCCATGTGGTGAGTGTGTCACGTGACCAGATTCCTACCTCACCGGCACTTTTTTTATTTGTCAACTTATTTTCACACGAATAGCCACATCGAGTTGAAAATTTGGGATAATAAATGAGAAGCACTAAGAAAGGCGGCTCTGGCAACCAGAGCCGCCTTTCTTAGTGCTTCTCATATAGTGATAATGTGCATATAGTGAGATGCATAGAGAGATTGATGCCTCTTTGGAAAACTAGATTTACTATCTCATCTAGAAATTATCGAGTGACAACGAACAACGTCACCTTCTAGACTCTAGAGGGTGTCTTTCAGGGTGATACCATGAGCCCTTTGCTTTTTTGCATCACACTTCTGCCTCTATCTCTCGCACTATGAAATTCTCCTGGATACCTTTGTGGTGGCACTAATCAGCGTGAGCATAGGATCACTCGTGTATTTTATATGGATGACCTGTATAATATAAATATCGTCAAGAACTCCACAGGAGAGATTGACATGAACTTTGGTTTCGACAAGCGTGCCAAAATTAATTCGCAGGATTTCGCCGGGAGCAGGTGCTAATCTAAAAAATTGCACCCGCTCCCAGCGAAATCGCGGTAAAATTTCAGTTGTGACCACGCTCACGACCGTGAGATAGTTGGTTACAGTCTGCGGCGAATTCAATACGATGATCCGGCAAAAGTATCGTGCACCCTGAGGACACAGAGCAACCCAGGGACGATCGTCTTCTTCATTTTCCCCGCAAGTGACTTAGAATTTTGTTGCCACACAGGGATGCTTTTCAGGCTATTAACCAGTGAAACATTGGCACCTCCAAGAGCGCTGATGATTAAGACGATTAGCTTAACAGAATATTCCGGGTATAACCGTCGCAACTCCCTTATAAGATCTTTATACTTCTCTTTCTTTTCTTTCTCCTTGACTATGATGTTTTTGTCAGCTGGTGCCGAAAATTCGATAACAAACGTGGTTCGCTTCTCGAACTCGAGGAGAACTATGTCAGGTCTCGAGTGCGCAACAGAACAATTGTTGAGAATATGAAGTCGCAGTATATGCGGCACTTCTCATTTTCGACAATTGACTCTATTTCCCTAGGAGCGTTGCGCGGAGCGGTATTTGAGCTGATGCCTTAAGAGTGACAGAGATGGTAATAAAGCACTATAAGTGTCGCATTGTGCCTTTAGATGTAGGTCGTTCCCGCATGAGTTGGACAACTAGATAGTATATGTCCTAGATGATCAGGGTGTACATGACAAGCTCTGCAGCTATCATCGGGAATATCTTGGCTGAAAATGTGGCAACGGTATGCTAGAGTGGAAATGACAGCGGCTTGACATGCCAAAATGAAACCCTCCTTGCCCGACTTTAATCCGGGTGATTCAAGGAAAGCAAACGTTAGCTCATACAAACGACTGACATCGACTGATCCTCCACGTTTCTGAGGAACATGCCGTGCTTCCTCTTGTCGAGGAGCTGTTCGCGGAAGTTTTTCTCCATTGCTTTCTTAATCCAGGCATTCAGGAGTGAGTACTCGAGATGGATTAGATTTGATGCATTTTGCTCACCCCTGTTATTGAAGTCAAGGCCGAGTGTTTCAGCAGCCTCCTGCGCTGCTTTGTACAGAAACGCCCGTTTGCCCACATCTTCGTGTTTCCTGACCATTTTAAGAAGAGGGAATATATGTCTGTATGTGTGTGTGTATCTGTGTGTGATGCGATCGTTGGTGAAATAAAGAAGTAAAAGGAGACTGGCGATACCATCAATGACTAACACTCTTAGTTTCACAATATTCCTTGACTCCCCTCTAACACCATAAAATTAGGATGAGCCTTGAATAGGTAGATCCATGGATCACGGTCTTTGTTCACGATTAGGAAAGGCCTAGGTGCAAGAAACGTGTTTCCACTTTCCAATTCATATTCCCACAGAAATTGTGCCCTGACTTGGGTCACTTGGGCCTTGAAACTGCTTACGAAACAAAGATTATTTGTTAATGATTTATTATAGGCGTTTAATTGTTGACGGGCATGTTTTTGCATATCTCGATTTTTGTTTAATTGCTTAGGGGCCATCCATAAATAACGTAACGCAATTTTCCGAAAATTTCCTCCCACACCCTCCTGCGTATCGTTTTTTTCGACTTTTCCCTCTGCAGTTTTTCGTCATTGTGTAACACTAGTCTAGACCCACCTAAAATTTGTTATGCAATTTATGGATGGCGCCTTAACATGAAAAATGTTGTTACTTCTATAATGTACAGAAATAATGCACAGTTTGCTGAAAAATCATTTTTTTTTCTTCATATTTTAAGGGTATTTTCTAATGACAAAGTCTGAACCGTTGGTGAAAAATGGCTGTTCATTAAACATGTCCTTTCTTTTTAGGCCTTAAAAAAGTGTGTCAAAGCACAATCTAAGGGACCGTTCAAAAATTAGGAGGGGGGGATTACCACGATTATTACTCTAATGTTAAAGTCGAAATGGTCAGAAAAAAGCTTTACTTATTTTATGAACGACCCCTAATCGGGTAATACTTTCGAAAGTATTGTACTCGCAGACGACAACGACAGACAGACGCCGATGTAAAATACATTTTTTTCTCAATTTCTGAAAACATCGAGATTTGATGTGAAACCCGTAAAAGTGAATGTTTAATAATGCATCAATACTAAGTGTTATTAACTTTTCCTAGAGCAATGAATGTTAAACTGCCAAGTTTGCATAGAAAAAGCCTATTAAGGACATGTGATGAGTGGGTCACGTGACCAGGTTCCTACCTTACCGGCACTTTTTTTATTTGTTAACTTATTTTCACACGAAGCGCCACATCGAGCTGAAAATTTGGGATACTGCATAAGAAGCACTAAGAAAGGTGGGTCTGGTCCTAAATTTTAATAATCATGAAAAATGTTTTTTGTTTTGTAAATAATTTTTTGTTTTGCTTTTTTCATGATTATTACAATTTAGGACCAGACACACATTTCTTAGTGCTTCTTATTTATGATCCCACATTTTCAACTCGATGTGGCTATTCGTGTGAAAATAAGTTTACAAATAAAAAAAGTGTCGGTAAGGTAGGAATCCGATCACGTGACTCACTCGTCACATGGCCTTAAGACAAATTTTATCCCGCGGGGTTGACATCTCATGAAGTAAGGTGTATTATCCCGCAGTCGGAAGTATGTGAAGTATCTTACAGTATGTGAAATATCCTAAAGCAGTACCTTGAAATATTCTGAAGTATGTCAAATATCCTGAAGTACATTGGGATATTTTGAAGTACCTTGTAATATCTTGAAGTACGCCTCGTTTCATCCGAAAGTGGATAAAAACGCAGTAAATAGTAAGTAGACGTAAATAGACGCAGTAAATAGACTAATACAT
Organism: Andricus quercusramuli; assembly: GCA_932178445.1. NCBI lineage: Eukaryota > Metazoa > Arthropoda > Insecta > Hymenoptera > Cynipidae > Andricus > Andricus quercusramuli. Next base: position 117,318 of record CAKNXH010059992.1, on the reverse strand, counting down.
TCAGAATTACAAAGGAATTTACGACTATTTTAATGTGGATTCACTACAGAATTCTTGGAAATTAAAGAAATCAAGAATCCAGCAATCATATTTGGACAAAACAAACCTAAATGAGTCGATTCAAATTAGAAAACTCAAAATCAAAAAGAGCAAATTAAAAAGAAAGCAACCTCCAAATTCCCTTCTTTCTTCTGTCGCCTTTATATATATATATATATATATATATATATATATATATATATTTTATCACAATAAAAGAACATTTTCAGAAATCTGCCAACGTTTCGAGGTTCATTCATCGCCTTTTTCAAGGTAATAAAAAGTAAACTTTCAACAAGTCAAAACTCGAACCAGGATCTGACTGAAAACTAAAACCAAATGCGTCACATGGAATGGGATCATGGAAACTCATTGCTAAATGTATTTAATCATACTATAATAACCCTTATTCAATTTTTCTAAATCAGTTTTTAAATTTATAGACAACTTTTTTTGTTTTTTAATGTAAAGCATTTCCATAAATTCTCTCTTACTCTCATTACTTTCGCAATGTAAAATTTCAATATAATCCCAAAAATGCTTTCCAACATCTTTTTTAATCAAACATAATCCCAATCAAAATCATGATCAATACATTCATTTTTATATCTAGCAAGCACACTATATACTCTAGACGCCAGACTAACACAACTCATTCCTAACCGCTCAAGCATTCGGCTAATCATTCGGGCTGAAAACATGTAAAAAATCTTGGCGGCGGTGGTACAGCTGAAAACTGCTTGGCCGCGTAAAAAGAATTTTAGTGACGACTGCGACAGTTATCTGCAAGACTTTCTTTGCTTAATAAATTAAACACTTATTGTTTAAACAATTTTTGTTTGAATAATTAAAAAATATAATTTTTCACGGAAAATTATTTTTTGACCAAGGGATGATTTTACGTCAAAAAAAGTTTTTTCTTCATTTAAACTAATATTGTTCAAATAATTTTTCAAATTTGTGAGATATAACATAAAAACTAATCGCACCGTTCGATTCTATGGAAAAAATATAAAATCCATGTAATAGAATTTTCTTCTGACAATTGCATATGAAGTGTAAATAAATAATTACGTAGTACTATGGCACATGATAAAATTTCTGTTTAAAAATCGAATTGAGTTATTTTTCTTTTTTAGATTAAAGAATTTGATTCTAAATTGAAGAAATTAATAACAAATTATTGATAAACAAAATTTTTAACCTGGCCAAAACTTACTGGCATTGACACTCTTAAAAGATAAAAGAATTATTGAGATAGTTTCGAAAATACATTTTATAGATTGTTATTGAAAAAATGGTTCCTTTTAATTAAATTTTTGATGAGAAATAGTAATTCTAACAACAATTCACGAATAATATTTTTGATTCTATATCATAATAATGAATTTTTTTAAATAAATGAGGAAATTTTTCAAACACTTGTTGTGTATCTTTTTGAAAAAAAATAACCCAGATATTCGATTCGTTATATCTCGAAGACCTCTTAGTGTTTCAAGAAGTATTAGTGGTGACTCGATTGACTTCTAAATAACTTTTTATTATTTAATAAAATTATAAATGTGAAGATGGCTTTTATGTAAATGTTTTTATAATGAAGAACAAACGTACTTTATTCTATTATGAAACACATTCTCATATTTTATTTTCATATTTTTACAAATATTTCATATACAGAAATACGAACTTGAAAATAAAATCTGCTTACATCCAGTTTTTTGCAATGTAATAATGGCCATCTTCTTATTTATTTTGAATATAAATAAGTGTATTATAAGTAATATCGCGCAAAGATTGAGAAAGACGTATTAGGAATACTTAATACCACTAAAAATGTTGAAGCCTGTAATTGTTCGTTTAAGAAACATTCGTACAACTTTGTTAAAGGAATTTGATGTCTAGCAGAATAAAGTAGCAAGTGAATACAATTTTTCACCTAATCTAAATCTTGGAGATACAAGTCCTTTATGCGACCAGTTGTAAAAGTAAACAATCGATTTTAAGTTCGAAGAAAGGCATAACTTTTTTATCGTAAACAATGATTTTAAATCATTCTTAATATCTTTATCCATTCTTCAATTACTTTTTGTTGTAAACAATTTATTTGCACATTTATTCATTTTAAATAAGCCAGCCAATGATAACCAATCTGGTTGCCGGCTTGAAGCATGCGCAGTAAAAAAAGATCCGTGATTTGGAAGCACTGAATCTTCATCCATTGCCTAATACACTCATACCAATGTGAATTTGTCACTCAGCGCCACGACTGAGCGCGCCTCTGCAAATTCTCGCTAATAGTCATGGAGTGTTTCCCTGACTTGTATTCGAATTCTTTGTTTCTGAATTACGCACTTATCCAATTCAAGTCTTTGAAAATATTAGTTTTTTTATAGCCATTTCATGACTGTATAAATTTTCTTTGTAAACTGTCTGATAAGAATTACAGGACTGTTGTTCCTTGACGGTGCTTGAAAAGTTCCATGACTTTTCTTTATTTTTCCATGAAAATTTATGATCACTTCATAGAAAGTATACGAGACTTTAGAAAAATAATGGCCCGTCCAGAAGTCCAGCACTAATCTAGGAAATGTTCCAAGACTTATTTTTCCCGTGTACGATAATAAGGTTTTAAACAAACATTCATTTTATGTTCGTCTATCCTAGTATTAAAATTCTGCCAGTCTTTCCCACATAAATCATTTAAAAAAATGTTGTAATCTGAGGCATTTTTATCAAAAATTATTATTGAATCCTTCTCGAACAGAATTCTGAAAATTGTTTGGATTTAAAACTTTTTCAACATAAATTGAGTAGTCTTCGAAACTTGACCAAAAGATGGAAGAACGAAAGTATTACATGAACTAAATTCTTCCCCTTCTTTTTGAGTATCTGAAGCTAAACTATTAGTTTGTCTGCCTTAAATTTCTTCAATTATGATTTGAATATGCTTCTCAATCGATTTTTTTCATTAAACGACTCATGGAACAAACAAGTTTAATTAATTCTATTCTTGGGCTTTTCAGTTTCCAAAAAAGTCATAGTTAACTTTGAATGTTGGATGTAAAAGAAGAATTTAAATTGTGATTTATTTTGAATTGAATTACAAAAATTGTAATGTCCTTGCCAACTGTCTCCGCGGATTTTTTATCCAATTTTATGGTAAAAAATTCTTCGGCATTTTTTTGTTTATCTAAGAGTGCAAAACACCCGAAAAAGCTGTCCGAAATCTTTTTCAAATTTAATTATCTTTAAAAGAATCCGAAAACTGAAATAAATCATTAAACAATATTAAACCATTAAACGATATGATCGTCACAGCAAAGGCAGCAATCAGACCTCTTTATTATTGTTGATAGTGTCTTATTTTGCAGTTCTTAAGTGCATTCTTGTGAGCAACAGAATTCCACCAGTCATCAAATAATCTTATCGGTAATTTTTTTATTCCCTTTCGTTATCAACAGCTTATGCGCACTGCTGACACACATACTCACCCGTTGAAAATGCTAGTCACTTGCCAACTCACTTACTTTTTGCATTTAATATTACACACACGTAGTCTGAACAGACGAAAATAATAACAAATATGAAGAGGATTTTACTTGAAATTAGTGTGCGGCTAGCAACCTAAACCTATTGAAACTTTTCTATTTTTAATATTATTATCTGGATTCCTCTAATTTTGTTTTCTTAATTATTTGTATTCATTTATTACTTATTTAAAATAAATATTGTTGACTTATTATTAATACAATTTAAGAAAGTTAAATTTCGAATACTTAAATTTGAAATCGTACCTATACAAGCTAATATTTTACAAGTTTCAATGTGATGGTTTTTTTGGAATCTTTTCATGTATAATTTTGAGCAATTCATTCATAATTTAAGTTTTTCAACTCAAATTGCTATTTAAAACTGTTTATATTTGAAGAGTTTCAGTTTTTAACACTTGTTTTAAAATTGTTTATTCTTAAAGGATTTATATAGAGTAAAAGTCCTACTTTCTAGATATTTGGGCTCATGTAACAATTTTCAGAATAATTTTGGGCTTAAAGGACATTTTACATGAAATGTTTCTGCATAGCCATCGTGTACGAGCATTTTCTCAGTAATCGTTATTCCATCGAGTTTGCCTGCATAATTGAAAGCATGATTTCAAGACTCGTTTTTTAACGAGTCTTTTACAGTCCAATTCTTCATTAGAGTCGGATTGAATAATAATTATACTTGATACACAAACGAAAAAAAAAACTTGCTAAACTTTGGTTCAATTAGAAGTTTAATCTAATTTCAATAATTTAACATATAATCACCTCTAACGTTCGACTAAACCTTGATTCCATTTCCACTATTGTTTACTTATAAAGAGAGCTTAGATTAATGTATGTACACAATATACATATATATAAAAAGGAATTTCTTCGCACTTCGTGATAACAGGGTAAGAGCGTCGATGCTTGGCACTGGCACCTTTCGTTGGCACCCCCTTCCAATTTTCTTAAAACAATAGGAAAATTCAAATATTTAACGTACTCTGTTTGAATTACTCTCATGTGAGCAAAATATGATAAATATTTGTATCTTCCTATTATTTAAATCAAATTAGAGGGCGGTGCCAACGACTGGTGCTCTTACCCTATAGCTTCTATTTGGAAAAGTAATATCGAAAATGAAAAAAATGATCAAGACTAGTGTAGCTGTAAAAAATTACATTTGCATGTCTGGGTGTTGGAGAATGGGGGGGGGGGATAGTGACCTCTTATGATGCATTAACCTTCGTACATCAATATTTATTTAACGAATTGTAGTTCACGTGTCGAGCAACGTTCGTTGACGCCTGAGTGTATAGGATCTGCTACTTTTGATACCTTCTATATAGCCAGTTAGCCTTGAGATATGAATAGATGCCCACGAAGAGTGCACTGCTCCCTTGCGTAATCGAACGTGTATTATTTGCTAATTCCCTCTGCTTGAATAAAGATAGCATTCCTTAAGCCTCTCGTCTTCCTTTTTCTCTTTTCTCCATTAATTGGTCATCTCGTTATTTTGTTGTTTTTGTTTTGTAATCCTTCCGAAAAGAGTTTAAGAAATGCTCTTGAAATTAAGTTTAAATGTTTAAATATTTGGACATTTTTAGAAACATGCATTAATAATAATAAACTAGTGATACACTATGGTAATCCAGTAATAATTTGGTAGTACGAGATGGGTGTAAAGAAATATAAAAAAAGGCTGCGTCTAGTCGTCCCGAAATTTCGGAAAGAATAGCCAAACTTATGAAAAATATTTGACTACTCATCCCGGATTTGAAAACGATGAGACACTTGGATAAAAAAAACTGCAGTAAGAAACTATCTATTGCGTATATTGTACGCTTGTAGATAAATATTAGATAAGATATTGTATAATTTTGTTAAATATGAAGGTTTTTTCCTCATCTCAGTTTCATTTCCTCATAGAGGATTAAGCATTATTTTTTTCGAATGTTTGACTACTACGTAATTTTTAACAACATTTAGATATTTGCTGCATTCTTCCTACAGAACTGACATTCATGCAAGATAAGAGAATAATAGTAAACAATTAAACGATTTATTTGATTACAACATTTGCCCCGCAGTTTATATATGTTTACTTCTGTCTCATTTATATAATCCTTCGCAAATACATGGAAGAATGGGAAGATATCACTCTCTTCAACTGAATTAGTGAAATTGCACTAATGAAACAGTTCTCCATCACTTCACTGAAACTTTCACTGAAAATTAGTGGAATTAAAGGTTCACTGATTTTCAGTGAACTATCACTGAAATGATACTGCAATCATTGTGTAGCTATTTCAGTAGTAAAAGCTTATTTCAGTTAAAGAAAGTATACTTTGAATAGCAAAATAATTTGCAGAAATGTTTTTCTTTTTTCACTTTTATGACTAAGTAGATTTATTAGAATGATTAGAACGTTAATAATGATAATTTTTCTTTGATTCTCTTAATTAATTACAGAGGCTAAAATGTTAATTTACATTGCAATTTCTAACTTACTGTTTATCTATTCATTCATTAATATGGTAATTTATTCCATTCATTAGTGTCTGGCTTTTTACGAGCTCTCATTTGTCAATGGTACTTTTTTGTAAATCATATATTTGCTACTATTATAGACGTGCACACGAAGGATGAGTTAACTTTACATATGTATTCATTGTTATGTTGGGAAATGCACGAAAGTCTATACAATAATACATTGATTTCAGACTTAGAGTGGCATTGGAGTTTTTTCCGCGTCTTCTGAATAGATTTGAAGGCTCTGAAACGAATGAGGAAATGAGTGAACTTTAAAAAAATAATATTCGCGTCCTAAAAAAATTGTGGTAATTTCAACAAAACTTTTGTGGGCTCAGCAAACTTTGGTTGATTGAACAAAAATCGAGTTTTTGTTATTTCTAACATCTAAAGTTTTGTTCAAATAATCGAAATATTTTGTTGCTTCTACACCAAACAAATGTTTGGTAGTCATTACGAAATATTTTTCTCAGTAAATCTGCTATACCCATTGATATCAATTTAAAATTCTGTATATTTCTGAATATTTACGGAATTTTAAGCATGATTACAGGCCAGCAAAACTTTCTGTTGCGTTTACAGTAATTTACAAATTTGTACTTATTCTCTGTAGTATTTATAGACTTTTCTCACATTGTCAAGGTGTTAAATTGACAAAAAAGTTCAATACACTACTTACAGAAAATGTTCGTAAATGAATAATATTACTCGAAATTATTATACGGAAAAGTATATGGTACCCCTATTTTAGTATAGAACCCCTACAAAAACAATTTTATTTTGAAATACTGCAAATTGAAAAATGTTCAATGATTTTGAATATTTCCAGTGGTGCAGCTTTCGAGACTTCAAAGTCGGATTTGTTAAATTTCGGATATTCAAGTATGAAACCGTTTTCATTTCAATTTTTAAAAATGATTCAGTTTTTAATTAAAAAATAATGGAATTTGGTCTTTAAAATTTTTGGTACCAATAGCGGGATTTTTTCGGTACACCTAAACACACTGCCTTTATTGCCTTCTAAAATTCGATTTCAAAACATATTTTTGTTGCCCTCGTTACTTGGTCGACGGCCTATAAGTTGACTGGTAATTTCGTACCAGCACGACTTTTGGTAGAAATATATTTCTGTGTTTTGCTCGCGGTGCGTGTGGGCTTCTAGCTGCGACACGAGTCAGGCCCAGGAAGAGAGTGTGCGAAACGCCTACACAAGCGCACGGTCAATGGCCTCTGCACACCAAGGTCTTGTACATATCTTGCGCGTGCAATGCCACATGACATAATATTTTTCGTTTATTCCCGGCGGGGGCAATATTCTACTGCAAGCATTTCAACTGAGAGAATACACGTGTTCCACTCACCACCAGGCTAACATTGGCAGATGTGTACGTCATTCTCCTTATCTTCATTAAATCATCTTTCAATCGTGCCGACCTTAAAATTAACGATATTTATTATCAGATCTTAGCGAATTTAATATTGAAATTATCAAAGAAAGTTCTATGAGATCATGAAAAAAAGACTAATTGATGATAGTCATTTTGTCTACATAAATGTTTATTTCTAGGTCACTATTGAGTGCTGACGAAAATACGAGGATATGTTATTCAAACCGACGATTAATCTGCCTAATAAGATAGATAATGCACTAAAGCTTCACAATAGTAGTTTGATATGCGAAAGGAAATGAGAAGTTGAAGCTTCACTCGGAAAAATATGGAGTGCAATCAACAAAATATCGTTTTATTATATGAACATATTTATTCAAATTAAACAAATGAATCAACCAGATTAAACGAAACAATGTTGTTGAATTTAAAACATTTGTTTTTCTAAGTGTTTTCTTGAAAAATTTGATTTATATGTTACTTTAGTAAGAACTTCACGTTGTATCATTTCTTTTTGATTATTAACTATATTTTATTCTTGTACTTAAAAAAATTACCAGTCATAGTAACCAATTATAAATCTGGTGAATTGTAGCGACTTAATTTTAATAATGTCATTGGTCACAGGACATGACAAAAACTTCTAGTCCTGATGAGCGAAATAATTTTTTTCTTTAGGACGGACATGTGATCAATGTATTATCATGCGAGATTGTTTTTATCGCTAATTATTTTAATGCTGTAAACAATTCCTAAAGCAGAGTTATTGTTCCAATGCAAAATTCTTATACTGCTATTCTAAGTAAGAAGTAGTGAGTGCAAAAAATCAAAAACATAGTTTTTTATTACTGGTTTCGTTGAAGAGAGACCTAGATCTATATTTTTATTGTAATCATTTTTGTTCGAATTGTTAATATTGTTAAAAGGGGCCTTTATGAAAATACGTAACGACTTAAGGGTTGGGGAGGGGGTCACCTCGAGCGTTGGCTAATGTAAAACTTACCCACAGTTACTATAGAAAAAGCGTTACGTATGTATTGAACGGCCCGAAATTAATTATTTCTACTTTGGAATTGCTTACTTTTCGCACTTGTTGCACAGTATATTAGTTAACGTCCGTACTTTCAAGCCGTCAGCATTATAATTCCATATTCAATTTGTGGCAAAAAGGGTTTTTATTCCTCAATTGAGAATTATGTGAAAAGCATGGGTACCACATAGTTCCTTTTGCAATGAAAAAATACAGGTCATTGCATCCACTTCCTTGTTGAAGCCGATGTCAACGAGCCACGATCCTAATTTGAGCATGTGAGCACAGCCCAAGGACAGGTGGTAAACGACACCTGGCGATCACCATCTTTTTCTTGATACAAAGTCGTCATTCTCCTTCGCACGCATCCTATGTTACTATCTCTAACTCTCCATATTTTTCTCGAATCTCTGATGTAATATGTAATTTAGTCGTGAGGGCGTTCTAATATAAGAGAATAACCCCCCGGCCGGTTCCCCTGTATATAATACTGCAATATATATATATATATATATATATATATATATATATATATATATATATATATCTATATCTATTTTTTTGTATTACCTTCGTTATACCAATTTCGCTTATGCTGGATTGCTCGCTTCCAGTTCCACGTACGTCAAGCACAAGCAAGGTATAAATTACAAGATCGTGTCCGAAGATGGCCTACATACTCAACGAGCTGCAAGAAAAGGGTATGCGTTCTTTATGTTGTGTCGTAAAAAAGGGTTCGACGGTCCACCATTTCCTTTACTCGCTGAATTCCTGCGATTCATCCTGCGATCCCTACATATCACAAAAAAGCCGTGAGAAGTTCTATGACAAATAAATACTGCACGTGTTCCTAACGAGCGATTGTTTCATCTCTCTTTGATTATGTACGATTATGCACGTGTAGATGGTGGTTTCATTGAAAATTCATAGAGTGCTGCTGGCTACGTCCGGAGTGGGGAGAAATAGTTGAACATAAATTCGAGGTCAGATGTAACGGTTAGATGTTAGATGCTAGGCTAGATGCTAGATTCTAGTTCCAACTCCCAATAAATACTACGTGGTCTTTTCATTACTGATATTTTATAATTATAACGTGTAGATTGAAAATACATACCAATAGCACAACGAATTGATTTCAAATGGGAATATTTTTTTTACGAAATTTCATTGCGCTAAAGCTAGATAGATGATTCTTTTACAAAAAAGTTTGAAAGGGATGATAGGGCAAAATAAGTCATGCACGTACTTGAATTAATAGTAGTTTAATTTGCTCAGTAAGACAAACGCAGCAAAACAAGAATGCCTAAAATATTGTAACACCTGCCAATTTATTTTGCATTAAGTTATTATCAGCATGGAGTAATTTTCTTAAGAATGTTTTCAAAGTGGGAATATAGATACATTAAAGTGCTATCAAATGCTCTGTGCAATTGGAAAGAAGTTGACTATTCCAAAGTTGATATTATTGAAATTAAAATGAGCAATGCACATGAGCCCTATCCTAAGCTATCGAAACTGCCACAGTTTACCTTGGCGGCTAAACTTTTTTTACGATATTTTTAAACTGAGAAAACATATAAGGGCACAATATAAAGGTTCTGTGAAAATGTTTGAATTTTTTGCCATTTCTTTATAAAGTTGAGCCCTGAAAGTACACGGAAAAAAATGGAAGTGAAAAATTGTGTCATTAGTGCTGGTAGTCGAGGTATTCATTACTGAGCTGGCGTTGTAAAAAAAATTCGAGATTGAAAATTTGTTATTGATTCAAGTGCAATCGCGGTATTAACTCCTTCAGGAAACTAAAGAGATTACAGCTTGTCGACGGTCTGACTCCCCTAGCGCACTGCACGGATTCCAGTCTAGAATAGGAATCGTTCCTATACAAGCAACAGTAATGAATGATCAGCAAAAAAGAATTTACAAGGACACAAGAGTGGCGGTTGTTGACGGGTCGATATAGTCACTTTTCATTTTATAAACTTACAATTATTTATATATTATACACACACATATTCAATAAGTTTTGAACACTGAATTATGATATTTGCTGAAACAGAAAAAGTCGCGTTAGATGAAAAACGTAGTTGCCGAGAATTGAACCCGGGTTTCCAAGACAGCAATCAGCTTCTCTCTGCAATCTGGTATTTTGGATGCTAAAGTAAGAGGCACAAAACGTCCTTATGGTATAATGCGAGCAAGCTTCGATTCGGTGCTGCACTTACGTTATTGAGTGCGGGGCATCCAGGAATGATTACTGGACTGTTTAGGACTCAGTCGAGTTCCAATAGAACACTATAAACTATACATCGATTAAGACTTCGTCCTTCCGACAACTGATACACGATATATAGATTTCCATTATTGATTCTAGAAAGTATAGTAATTTATGCTTTCTATTCTTTATTGAGAAAACACTTTTTAAGAGAGACTCGTTTTTTAATTGTGCAAAGGTTGAAGCACTTGAATTGTAAGTGGTAACGTACGAAGTGTATACAATAACTTTAAAGTATTATAAGATAAGGTTCTATTCAGGAGAGATACAAATGTTTAATGATTAGTGTGTAGTTTCACAATCTTTTCCGTGTCTTTTGCATCTATTATTGAAATTTGGTAATCATTAAACAATTTGTGTACTGAATATGGAACTCTTCAACCTTATTTTTCTCCGTGTATAAAAGAACAGAAACGTCTGATAGGTTAGGCTTTTTGCACGCATTCTGTTGATCGACATACAGTTGGAAAGCCTACAATGGACTTGTATGTGTTCTTCGTATTGACAGCATTTTGAATGAATTTATCCTGATAATAAGTTAAATCCGGTAAAATTTATCTCCATTTAGGTCAAATTTATCTAAATTTAAGACCTGACAATTGGAGTTTCCCCATATATATATATATATATATATATATATATATATATATATATACATACAGGGTGTCCACGCCAGGGCTTACCGAAAATTATGCAACCCGTCTTACACGCGAATGCTATTCTTATGGCCGTGTATAGCGGGTTGCATACTTTTTGGTAAGCCCTGGCGTGGACACCCTGTATATATATATATATAATTTAGAAAAATGGTTAAACATCCACCGCAGGGTACCACTAAGAGCAACTGCCATCTCAAAAATGTCAATAGCCCCCAGTAGAACCGCGGTAAAATACACCTTTGGCCACGTCTCATAACCGTGAGATGGGTGGTCACAGGGCAAGACGAAATCACAACGACAGGCCGGCGAAACCCTCGTGTGTCTTGAGGACACGAAGGGACCCAAGAATGACAGCTTTCTGCATCCATCTCGCAAGTGCCTTGGCATATTTTTGGCACGCGGGTATGGTTTTAAGGTTACGAACCAGTGATAGTTTCGCACCTCCGAGAGCACCTATCACAAGGACAATTACTCGCACCGAATATTTTGGGTACAGTCTTTGCAGCTCTCTTCTAAGGTCTTGATACCTCTCCAGTTTTTCTTTCTCCTTTGCAGTGATGTTGTATTCGGACGGAGCCGAGAATTCGATCACGAATATAGTTCGTTTCTCGAAGTCTTGGAGAACAATGTCAGGCCTGGAGTGCGCAACGGATATATTTGTATATACGAGTATTGCTGCCGAATATAGGCTAAAAATTGTTTAGTTAGAACAATTTTAAGCATTTCTTTCTATTGTGAAATTGAAATGTATATCTTAAATATTCCAATTTGTTCAAACATTATGTTTACATAAAAAACGTTAACATACCAAATTTGACTAATCTCTAGTTTTAAAATAAACTATGAAATTGCTTGAAAATTGTTGCCGGAATCTTATTTTGAACATTTTTTCATTATTTTGTTCTGCTGTGGAGCGAATGGAATTAAACAATTTGATCGATATTGGTAATATTTAAAAAATACTATTTTATAATGAAGCTTTGGAATTTTAAATTTATTAATTTAAATTTAGCCGAAACACTTGAATAAGTTTTCATTAATAGTATATTGTACACCAAGGCAGCGAAAAAGATTTTGCTGCTTCGGTGTACACGATATTTTATGTAATAAGAGTATGGTTTCCGAGTTTTCTCATGATATTACGTCTCAGGTGTGAGGATGGTTTAAAGGGATAAGTACCATGCAGAACAGTGCGCGTGGGTTGAAGTAACGGACGTGCATTTCCCGCGGACGATAAAGTGCACTTTACCGGACTAGGTCTAGGCCTAGGCTGGTAAAGTACTCCACCACCAACAATGACCTATTTTGCTGCTCCGAACTAAGCCCATAAAGCGAGGAAAACATACTCGTGTTACATAAAAATGTCTATAATGTTGAACATTTCAAAACTGAATTGTAAATTATAGGATTTAAATTTGAATCTACACTTTTCAAAATTAGAAGTCTCTGATTGCACAAATAATGTTTATTTTATGATTATTTTATTATAAAAATCAACCAATATTCAGAGCTTTCAAGGAGCACACCTCAAAATCAAAATAAATACTGGAAGCTCTGTAAATTCTAATTTGTTGACCCTCTAAAAAATAATAGGTAATAAGCTTCTCGAAATATTACTATTAATTGCAGTTATTAACAAAACCCTTCATTTCGCGACTGAATAACACGCTCAGAGCTTTTTTCTTTGTCCAAAACCTACGCGAAAAAGACCACTTCTTTCATCTGAAAATAGTGGACAAAATGAGCGATTTCTCAATCGTTGACGTGAGCGTTGAAAACTAGCATTTTTTCCATTAGCGAGGAAAAGTTTACTAAAAAGTGGGAAAAAGTACGTAGAACAATGGGAGAAAGTGATGTTTTGTAGTGAATGTGTGATTGAATACGCCGTCACGTGGCGCTATCTACAACTCAGATGGGCGCTTTGCAGGAGAGTCAATGTATATCCATGACTTATCCTCGTGTTGCTATTTTCAGACGAAAAAAGTTCTTCCAAATCCTTTTCTTTTATTATAAAAGGCCATCAGCCGAAAATAAGCCAGATTAATCGTATACAGATGTATTTGACGTAACTAAAATATGCTTTGAAATGTACAATTTTCAGTTTCAGAATAAATAGCTCACTTATAAACTATATTTTTCGTTTCAGTGAACTAAAAAAAGTTTTGGTCTGTTCACCCTTATAAATATTAGAGTGATTCGAAGAAGCAAAATTATGGAAATCGAAATTGGAACTATATGGAAAATTAGTGTATTAGGACCCTCAAAAAGTATAAATAATTTGGTGCCCATTGATGAAAGCCTTCAACTCGAGCGTTAGCAAAATGTTCTTTAAAAAATTCGTATTTTAATAGTTTTGATATTTTCGTGTACGTCCATTAATACTTTTTTTTTGAAGTATTAAACTTCCCTACAATTATTTTCAGCTTTCAGATAAACTTTCTTAGCTGATGGCTTATGTTTAATATGGGACAATGTTTTAAAAACAACATTAATTTGCGGGAATGACGAAAGAATTTGTTCAGGTGTTGGGGGCTTTTCTGCTGCTTTTTGATGTTGTCTAGCACTTGGTGTCTAGATGTTTCTAAAAATGAGATTTTCTCCTAGATTATCTCACGAATTTTTTGAACTTATTTTGGCTCCACGAAAGCTGAGAATATTTATCTACATTTAAAATTTTACACAGGTTGCAAGAGACTCTAAATTAAACTATTCAGTGCGAGACTGTTTTTTTTTTTAAGTTTTAAAGTTTCCTTTCGAACTTTATTATTCTAAATTCTAGTGAATAAAAATACTTTTAGCTTCTAATACTTTTTAAATGAAAAAATAAATAGTATAATTATTTTTCTTCTGTTCTAGGGGTCACGTTTAAGGCACACAGATTGATACTCGCGGCATGTAGTAAGCATTTTCAAGAACTGTTCGAAGGGATGCCGCCATCTCCTGCAGGGCTCATCGTCATCTTGGATGGCACGAGTGCTCAAAATATGGCAGCTCTTCTCGAATTCATGTACCGTGGTGAAGTACACGTGTCCCAAGAGTCTCTCAGTTCCTTTCTAAAGGCCGCCGAATGTTTGCAAGTACGTAGACTCCGAGAATTAATTACCTATCACGCCTGCAAAAAATATCAAAAGAAAAAAAAACGTATCGTTTCGCATTTACGTTCACTTTCGGTTATGTTAGACATTTAAATGAATCTTGGACCTGCTTTATTGTGGACAGATTTCTCGTAAATGTCACACGATGTTAAAGATATTTGCAGATATTTGAATATATTTTTTAAATATTATAGCTGTTTAATTGGAAAGATTATTTTTTAGTTATTTGAGCGCGTCCAAAATTCAATGTAAAACATAATATGTTCTTATATGCATGAAAAATACTTTTTGTTTGATATATGCATATAAGCCTCACAGCTTGTTACGGTACATCTCGACTGCTCCGTACAATATGGAATCAATTTCGGGTAAGTTTGTATAAAGAATCAGGTTTCAGTTGTTCTGTAATAAAATATTAAGTTCTATACAATATAGTACATATTTCAGAGAATAAAATAATATCTTATACGTGCTGCAGAACAACCTGCTTTTCTTCATTTTAGCCCCAAAAGTCAAAATGTCAAAATCGATAAAAATAGACTTGATCTCTCTGAAATACCTAATACTGCAAATACCGAATACAACAAAATTCTGGTAAAATCTACTAGGATTCTGGTTATAACTACAGTGTTTTAGTATTTGTATTAGAATAACTGGTTAGATTAATAACAATGTCATATTCCGAAACTACCAAATATTTCTACGTTAAAAATTTTTGGTTATTCGAACCAGAGATTCTTATTTATTTTACCAGAAAAACTAATAAAAACAACCATACAATTAATAAATGATTAAGAATTTCTGTTTCAAATAACGAGAATTTTCACAAAAGTGTTTTCTTGTAGTTTAGGAATATGACATTCTTGTTATCATAAGCAGCTATTCTTGTTGTAAGCTTAACCAGATATTCTAGTAAGCACCGGTTTTCAGCTATTGAATTTCGATACTTTCATTACTGCATTAGAATTCCTAACACTTCCGAAATTATATTATATCAAAATTATATCGATATTTCGGGATATATATTAATAATTTATGAATATTCTGAAATATCCAGTTTTTTGTAACAACTCCTCACAGAATAGGACAAGGGAACCAAATGCGAATCAGGTTTCAGAAACTAATACTTGTTTAAAGATACTATTCTAATCCAAAATGAATTTCTCTTATAGAAAACATTAGGGTGATCATTGAGCTTCAAAAACACGAAGTGCCGATTTTCAACATTCATTTTTAAAAGTATGAGAACATTTTTTGTAATAATATGATTTTGATCCGCATTTGGACCCCGGGTGCAAATGCGGATCAGTGTCAAAAAAGATTGGAACTAACATTTTTATTAAAAAGCAGATGTTAGAAGATAAGTTTGAGTCATAAAAATAAAAAAAAAATAAAAATTTATAAATAATATCGCTGTTGATCCGCCTTAGGGCCCGGGCCCTAATGCGGATCAAACGCATGCCCCCGAAATCTAATGCGTCGTTCAACGCTAAAAATGCACTAGAATCGAAAGACTTTTTTCTCTAATTGCTTCAAGAGCATTTTGTAAGGACATGGTGAAGCTGATCGATAATCCTAAAAACGTCACAAGAATTAGAGAATAATTTAAAAATCAGTTCTGAAAAAAGTGCGACCATAATAAAACGGATTCAAATTCATTAAAAGTTGTTTCGTTTTGAAACTTTATTCACATTTACTTTTTAAAATAAATATGGACGGATACAACAGATCATTAATGTTTCCTTTACTGCAAAATTTAAATTATAAAACCATGAAAACTTTTCACTTTTGTAAATTTTTATCACAAGTTTAATAATATTACATCATTTTTTAAATTAATTTAATAACATTAGTAACTTACGAAACTTTTATAAAAATATGTTGACAATCCAACTGAAAAAAGAAGAGTAAATATTAATTTATAAGTTTTGAAAATCTTGAGTGGAATTTAAGGTTAGGTATGAAATCACTACTTTTCATGTTAGCCGCATTCTGGAAATAGTGCAAGATCGTCAGAACCTTATTAATTTACTGAAACTTCATGATCTTATGAATATTCTCTTAAAGTCTTATGATTGTCAAATAAATATCTATTGAAATATTAAAGAATTCGTCACTCATCGTAATTTCACCCAACTCAACCACATTGAGAAATGTCAAAGATGCAACAACATAGTATTTTTGTTTGTTTTGTAGAAGCAGTGTAGACACTTACAACAATTTAGTTTTAGGTTTTCAATTATTAGTTGGGCTAAACATTTCACCAAACTTTTTAAATCATTATCTCAATGTACGGTAAAAAACAAGATTGATCCGCATTTGGACCCCGATCCGCATTTGGTTCCCTTGCCCTATGATCTCAGTGACTTCGCTCATGACTAATTTTTGTAGAATTTCGATATGTTTTCTGGGACTTTGGGTAAGAAATTGTATACTCTTTTTAAAAAAAATTATGAGCATTTAGCGAATATCAAATACAGTCGTCCTCATACTACTGGTCAGTACTGTATAGGTATAATAATTTATATTAATAATGAATATAAATAATAACTCCAGTTACTTAAATTTTAATTTGAACACAATGCAAACATAAAATCTTTACTTTTTTAAAGAAACTGCAATTAGAAAGTAAAAAAATTGCGGGGAACAATTCCGAAATGAAAGTCTTGTATGCTGAATTTGAATTAAAAATAATTGCACTTATATAAAATACTTTAAATCAAAAATTATTCAGTTTGGAAACTATATATTGAATCAAGAAGTACACAACTCCCTGCAATCCGTGTACCAGAGTTCGTTGCAATCATTCTATTTTCACTGATTTTTCAAATTAATTAAAAAGTTTTTTTTTTCATTTAAAAAGTAAATGAATGTTGGAAGAAATCTAATCGAAAAAATTAAATAAAGACGAGTATGTTTTTAATTTTTTGTTTAATGTGCACATTCTCCTTTTAACATGCATATGTTCTTCTCCGTTTAAAAGTTTTCCACTTATGGAAAAAAATTCCTTCTTTCCTCAATTTCTTATAGTAGGGGCTGTAAGGTCTGTATGTATATAAAATATGTAAAGAACTCGTAAAAAACACTTGATAACTTTTCAATTGCATTTCATGTCGAACTCACAGAAGACTTTTATTTCGTATAATCATGATGTCTATCTTCTTACCTTTGCCTAGTTTTTATGTATTGTAATTGCTTTTTATATTCTAAAATGCTAAAACTGAGTGTATACATAATAATTTTTAATACATTTTCTTACCTATGAGCTACTCGAAATTCTGATTTTCGGGTATTATAGAATTTAGATTAGTTTGATAACAAACGAGCGAAATATGCATTTTGTTTTACAACAAATTTTAAAAATAATAAGAATAATAAACATTTGCTTAAATATTAGTCTTTTTGAGTTCAGTTTAGAATTGGTCTTCAGTAATTATTGTGTTCATAATTAAAAGCATAATGTTTTACCATTGGAAGCTTCAGACTTACTTTGCATCTTTGATTGAAATTATCTTCTCTTTGAATAGGGTAACCGAACCAATAACCGAGGAGGAACCAATTTTCGAGGAAACAGTTTACTTCCCTTATCCTAAAACTAAAATATGTTTTTTTTTGTAGAAGTCATTAAACAAGTCTTAATTAAGCTTCTGAATTAGAATAATTAATTGTATGTGTAAAAATAGTGATAATAGAAGGCACCTTATCTTCGACCTGACACAGTAGGATCCCCCTCGGCAATTGGTTCCATTACAATACTAAATGGTTTGTAAATGTATAATATTCTGGTATATTTGAAAATATTTCTTGAATGAGGAGAGTAAAAAAAATCTTGGCCATTTGGCGCCACGTTTCTGGTAATTTGATACTGGAAAGCGCTTGTAAAGCAATACCCAACACCATTGGTAAAAGGGTCATCGAACCGAAAACGAGTTAGGAAGTAATCCTTTGTTTCTTGGCGAATCTGCAGGTGAAGGGTCTGTCGATAGAACACGAAAAGCTGGCGGTGGCTCAGAGGCATGTCGTAGAGAACAATAATTCATCGATGGATTCTGGTGGTGGCAACATCACCGAAGTAGCTGAAACACCTGAAACTGGAATCGCCCGGGGGGTCATAAGAACCCCCACCCCCGCTCCTTCACCCGCCCCCAACAACTACTCTCTACCCAATGCCTATTCCTCGCCCCATTATTATGAGAGCCCTCAGAAAAGGCAAAGGTAAGCCCCTATGTGAAATACTCTTGTCTCTTCCTCAGTTTCTCTTGTCTTTCAACTCATCTCATTCTCCCATAAAAACACACAGAGTAAAACTCATGCTTATAATTGAAATTCTATAAACTTTTGGCATTATGTTTAGTAACATTTGTATGGATGTAAGCATAATTTATGTAATTTTAGGTAAAATTTTTTTCTTAAGACTCTTATTTTTGAATTAAATAGCGAGGTCTTAAATTTGGTAAATTTTGCTTAAATTTTTGTTAGAACTGCCCTGTAATTGAAGAAAATGGGTATTTACCAATTTCACTAAAATTGTTTTTAACAACAGTTTTCTTAAAAACTTTCATGAATGTATTTACCTAACTTGAATTACAAATCTTCTATTGTAACTCATGGTACATTTTAAAAATCAATTTTCAGTGATATTGAATGATTTTTAGAATCTCAACTAACCTTGAATCCAGGTTGAATATTCATTCTTTATTTGATAACTTTTAAATAAAATACTGTATCTGGGTTTTTTCCTTTTCTTGAGATTGTCTATATAGCGACTACAAATAGAAAATGCAGGAATCAAATAACAGATGGAAAATGGAAAGTCATTCTAATGTGAACCAAAGCAACAGATGCTACTTCACTGCCTTTTTGTAATATATTTAAGGTATTGATCAGGACAAAGAAGGATTCCACTTGTTCTATAACATATGTGCTAACCGAGTTCATTTATAAATCAAGCTGGTTCCACACTTCAAGATTTTCAGAAAATCGATTCGTGAAGTAGGCCGCAAGCGCCTTCGCCTAATTTTTCTCCTAAAACTTTCCCGCTTTTTTGAAAAATTTCTAATCCCGTATGTTAGTTTTGAGTATGGTTGTGAAAAAATAAAAAAATTGTCACTAGGAGTTTATGAGCAAATATTTTTTGTATCCACAATTGAGTCAATTTCGAGCAATTCTGGGTCAAAAGGCCTAAATTTTCATGTTATTGTATAGCAATGTGTCGATGAGTATTCTCATCTGGGTCCGCATTATTTTTCCTCGCATTAGACACGTGAAACACCTTCTCATATAAAAGATGAAGTTAAGTAGACTTACTAAATTCGGGGCCAAATGTCGAGACCCCGAACTTCTTTGATTGCAACTCGCACAAAAAAATCTCTGAATTGTCTAATGAAAAGTAACTGAAAGCGTAAAATCTTCCGAATTCAATGATATGACTTTTATTTTAGGGTTGACCCAGAAACCTATTCCCTGAGAGAGGACATCAATGAAATCAATTTTGAATGAGACCTTTAGAGAGATAACAAAGCCTTTGATACTTTTATCGAATTTATATATGAAACATTGGAACTTAATGTTAATTCAATTTTTCAGTTAATTGGAAATTAAAAAATAAAAAAATAAAAATTATTAAAGTACAAAAATGATTTTGAAATATTAAGGATTGACACCTAAACCGAAAATTGAATGTTAAATTCTCATCCAAAAATTAAAAAATGAAAAATAATGTGAATAACAGTACGATAAGACATTTCAGTCTCATATATACATACATTATTAATATAAAGCATATGATAGAAATAAGTTTTCGTAGTATCCTATTAAAATATACCCTGATGAGGAGATTTAAATAATCTCGAAACATGTTGGTTCCAAAAGTAGTATAAAAAAGACGGAGAAAGAGAAAGGAAATTTGAGTGAGGATGGCTTGGTTGTCTCTTTTCCAATTCTCTCCCTCTTTTTTCATCTTGTTATATACTTGTCTCTAACGAGCCGATCAAAACGTTGTTTGGAAACATATTTGAGGCCTTTCTATGCAATTCTTTTTGCATATTTTGAACTTTTCGAATATGTTTTTTCAAAATAACTGCTTTTTGGATTCATAATGTTTCTGAGCCTTTTTGTTCAAAAATAGAATTTTTGCACAGATTGACTTGATGATATTGTGTTTCTAAAATTTTACTCACAAAATGACTTTTATCTTAAAAAAATTTTGTCAACAGTTGGAGGGCAAAACATCCCAAAAAACAGGGTTTCCGGCCTCCTTTTTCAAACGTCCACTTTTTACCTTTTCCCAGAAAGAGGGCGACGTTCTGAAAAATCTGAAAAAATTCACAGATATTCTTTCAACACTCTTTAATACAATACATTTCTTAAAATTCTGAAATATTCAATAATTTAATTTTTACGGTGATTTATTTACAAAAACTTCATATTGAGAACGAATGAAAATAGGAAGAAATTGCTTATATAAAATGAAGTTATCTAGAACACGAAAATTTAATAATATTAAATAGGCCGAGTCTAAGCATCCGGACATTCCGTACGTTTATGAACGATTATAAGCAACTCAAGTCTAAACGTAAGAACATGGCAAGGGGAAGTGGCGTGGCTTGTATCCGGACATATAGACACGATCTATTTAATAACAGGAGGATTTATTTACATTAAGTACTATATTAATGGTGAATTTTACCCCAGTTCATCCTACTTATTTATGATATATTGCTTCGTTCGTGTGAAAAATAAAAAAATTTGATTGTATACAAAAAATTCATCAGAAAATTTATTTAGAAAATTAAAAAAAATTGCCCGGCTACTTTTGAAGTTTTTATCAATGTTCCTATGTATATTTGTACTTGAAAGTTTTTTTTTCAAATTCTCCTTAAGAATTGAAAAGTTCCGGGGCATAAGGGCGTCAGTGTTGAAACTCGAATTTTATAGAAGACAAAAAAAACTGTCTAACGTTATCGCATTTAATATTTTTTAAAGCAAGAAAATGCTTTCGAGATATTACTTAGCTCTATCGAACCATTAAAAGAACATTCTAAAAAAAGCAACCAACTCCGAGAAATACTCTTGTCTAGTGCACGACGCGTCCCAAAAAATACCGAAATTGACTCAAAAGGAGTTGCATAACTTACTAATTTTGTAATTAAAAAAAGAAAAAAGAAAAACTGCTTTCAAACTATTACTTAGCTCTTATCGAATCGCGAAAGGAATTTTTAAAAACAAGTTATCATCTGTGAAAAAAATCCTTGTCAAAAAACGGCGCGTCCCAAAAAAACAACAGACCTGACCCCAAAAAAAGATGCATACCTTTTTTTTTATTTTAGAATTGAAAAAAAGCTCTTTTGAGCTATTACTTAACTTTATCGAACCACGAAATGAATATCCTAAAAGAGGCAACCACCTCCGTGAAAAACAACTGATAATGGCTCAGCGTATCCCCAAAAACAAAAATAGTAACAAACAAAGAGTTGAATAACTTTTTTATTTTTAGAACCTTTTATTTGACTTACTATGTGGGTATGTATGCTAGAGTCAAATCTTGCATTTCAATTTTGACACACTTCTACATATCCAAGTGACTTGAAACTTCGTATGCATACGTATTTCCGATGACAATACAAATTATATTTCTCCAGATAGAATTATACTTCAGAGGCAATAGTTTAAAAAAAGCAGTAGGTTGTAAACAAATTTAAAGAATAACAATGGTTTAGTCCTCTCTTTATTTGTTGTTTCCTTAATTCTGAGCATACACACACATGTTTCATTATCATATCATTACTAATTGGCTTGTGATTTTGAAGATGAAATTTGTCACTATCAGGTCACCGAGTGACGTAGATGCTCATGGTAGAGCAAGTGTTCTGAAAGATGGAGCTACATTCCGACCCAAATCTGCTCCGCACCCTCTATTGATGGAAAATCACCACTATCAGTCATTTATGCACAATTCAGATACCCCTACGCATCCACACACTGCTCCGCACACACCCACGGAATTGGAACGGGAACTAGAACGAGATCGATCTGTGGAACGAGGAAATGGAGAGCACAGAGAAAGCGTTGCGGAAGGTATGACATTATATACGTATATAGGTATCCATACATAAACGTTATTCCAAAACATGGCCCTTATCACAGAAAATCATAGCGGATAATTTTGGTAAGGGTCTTGCTGAGAATTCCGAATAAGACTCGCACAAACTTCGGTTTCTATCCGGTCCTATTCTAGATCTTATGCGGATTTTATGTCCGACTTTTTTATCCGGGATGCGTATCTAGAATCGAAAATTGTGTTTATCTGATTCTTATTCAGAATATTATTCCGATGATCCCAACACCGACGATATAGGAAGGACAAGAGTGCCCAACAGTGCACACGCGGTGATATGAAGTTGGCAACATTTGTCCCCACTTTTCTTATGACATCTGACTTTTCTCCAACTTGTTGAATAGCATGGCATCCCACTAACTATTCCACAGAAGAAGAGAATCGACAGATGTCGTAAGACAAGTGGGACGAATGTTGCCGACGAATGTCATCGCGTGTGCATTGTTTGGCAATCCTGATCTAAGAGACGTGACCTCGCCAAACTGTTGGCAACACTGGATTTTGTCTCCAGTTTCTCTCCGAATATATACGGAATATATCTCGTATTCCAAATATTCTACATTTAGCAATAAGTAATCAAAAATAATTTCATAATATGTCTTTTGATTCAAAAAAAATATATCTCTAGTTAAAGCTTATACCTTTACACGCCACATATACTCGTCCCAGATCTGTAAATACATGCTGATTCGAAAGAAGCATACATTTTAGTACGACTTCAAGTTTGCATAACAGTGTTTTAAAAAAATCGGCGGTCAGGATCTTTTTATAGTATTTCAATGTGATACTAAAGATACCTTATTGCGGAGGTTTGATCTGCCACCGGGGTGAGTTATTACGAAAGTATCTCTGAAGAACAGCTGACTTTCCAGATGTATATCTCGCCACCAGCAGTTCATTATAAGAAAATAATATAGTATTGTTATTTGGTTCTAAAATAAATGAAATTTGATTTAACTAGCCGGATAAAATTCTAAAGTACAAACAATTTGCAACTAATTGTAGGTTGCGCTATTGAAAATTAGGCCGAATAAGTATCAATCTCCTTAAAGTACTCCCAGTGGAAATATTTCGTTCTTAATTTTTGTTTTAACCTGTGATCAATGTATGATTGCAGATCTTCGAATAAAACAAGAACCGGTGGCGTTGACCGATCGAGAAAGAGCCGATAAGCTGGCCGAGAGATTATCGAATGAAGCGTATTCAAGAGGATTTGAAGCCGGAAATTATGGCAACACCACAGATCACTTACAGCACGGGGTACAAATGAGTGCTGGAATGACTAGCTTACAACCTGCTCACCCGCCTACTCCAGATCTCAGTCCTGCACTACCGACTCCTGCCATGTGGAATTCAAAAATAAACAAAGCTGGCACCGTTACGACACCTGATGGTGAGTACGCTCTTTCCTTCCTTTATTTCTGCCTTTCGTTGACCCCTAATATATGAGCACCTCAGAGCAAAAGGGAGACTCCGCAGAGTTGAGAGGAAAAGCGAGACAATTATCGTTGCGCTGTCTTGCTCTTCAGGCATTCTGCGTAAGAGTTTCTCTATCTAACGGTACTTGTCTCGTTTTTCCTCACGGCTCTGCGGAGTCTTTCTTTTGCTCTGACGTGCTCATATGCAGAAAAGCAATATGCAATCGAACGTTCGAATCTATCCAGGTAGTAAACTTAAAGGAAACTGTAAGCAGGTCATTATAAAAAATGTTCCATTCATGTTTTCTTAATTGTATTTCTTGACCATTGCGACCATTTGCGCTCATTTTTATTTTTCTTAATCACCATTTGCCATAATATCCATTTGTCATTTATTTCCATAATAACTCATTTCTATTAACTAAATTTATTTTTCCGAATTGCCATTTGTCATTAATTTGCATAGAATTTAATTCCCATTTTCCCTAATTTTTATTATTCCAAATTACCAATGGGCATAATTTTATTTTACCGACTTGCGATTTGTAATTTGTCATAATTTTCGTTTTTTCGAATTGACATTTCATTACTCTAAAATCATAAGATTCTATCTTGAATTCTAAAAGTCTCTTGATTCTCACTAGTTTTCTATGTTAAGCCATAGGAAACAAATGAAAATTTTGCGACTTCTGCAATTCAAGATAAAAACCGATCTCGAACCGAGTTCTAGGTTCACAATTTTTCATATTTTTCATTTATACCAATTATCATTTGACATACTTACTATTATTCCAAATAGCTACAAACACTGCAATACATTTATACTACACTGGAACTTGGAATTAAGACGTTCGAGCTTATGTCCTTCCGAGAATTGCTGACGCGGCGATTTCGGGCTGAGAGTAGAGTCCCTCGGGGTCGAGAGGGGCTTGCTCAACCATGCGTAACCACACGCATCGTAGGGACAAAGAGCAGTGCGCAGGTACTGACGCGCGTATATTTCCTAATGTTAGGAAACGGTTCACACGCCACTGACTGTTTACGTTTGGACTGTCTGGATTTACGCCAAGGCCACTGCGGGCAATGCCCGAGATCCGTCATAATTCCAAGTACCAGTGTAATGACCATTTGGCATACTCTTCCCACTTCACCGAATCTTTATGTAATAGAAACTTCATTTTGCCCAAAACTCATCTGACATACAAATAATCAATTGATTAAAATAAAGCCAACTAATTAACTAAATTCAACTTTGAAAAAAATTAGTAAATGTAGAAAACCCATTATTTTATAGTATTATCTAGAGTTGAGTACCATATTACTCATGGAAAGTGTTTGACACGTTCCCAGTCAAAAATAACTTGTTAACGGTTCCGTCTCATCCCAGAAACTTGTTTCACAGTTATTTAAAAAAAATGTAACGCCTTACGTTGCCGTTTCTATTTTTTATTAAATTTTTTATGCACGACTACACCGAAAGTGAAATGGCTTAATGGTATAATAATACATCATTTCAAACTCCCCAAAGCTTTAGACAGTTTGTTCTTCTAATTAAAACTGTTTTAAAATTAACAATTATATTTTTATTTATACGTAAGGTAATATAGAATTTTACATTAATATTCTGTATACTTGTTTTTAGTTTAGACTATTATTAATTCTAAACCACAATGTTTGCATAGAATTTCTTCATCCTTTAATGAAATTATTTGCCAAAAATTTCACCTAATTTTTTACATTGCTAATATAATTTATTTAGCCTCCATTTTTAAGTAAAATTTGTTATTATTTCATTTATTTTTCATTGAACAAGTTCCCTCAATAAAACCAAGCGTATGTCATATAAATGGGATATAATATCTCATACAAACATCCCAGTTACGTATGTATATGGTTTTTTTTTTAAATTGTATAAAAAAAATAAGGATTTTTTGGTACTTTTGTTACTGTAAATAAGCATGATAAAAACTAAAATACCACACGAGTTGCACACACTATTTTTCATCACGAATGTGAGGAATATGCATTCTTCGTATTTTATCCGCACGAGCGAAGCGAGTGCGGAATATCGTGGGTGGGGGGGGGCGGAGCCCCCCGAGAGGAAAAACACCCCAATCAAAAAGATAATTTCAGGTGCCGATAGAGAATTGGCCGTGTTTTCTCGAAACAAACGCACCTAACTTGAAACCTGGTGTGGGCATAAACCCTCCAAGGACTAGTGTGACGTATACGTCACATGAGAAATTAAATGGAATAAAAACATAATTTGTTTAGTTTAATGATAATATTAATATTATGAATTTGAAAAAAAAAGTTCTTGTCCTTGGAGGGGAATATTCATATTATACTTACTTTATACTTACTGCTTGCATCCACGACACAAAACAAACTGTTGTTGACATTTTGAAGATGATAACGTTGAAGTTAGTAGAAGGTTAGTTGCGTTTGTTTCGTGAAAACACGGCGAAGCGTGTGATTTTTCTTACTAAAACACGGTGGAACGTGCGATATTTCTTCTAAAACACGGAGCAGCGTGCGATTATTGTATAACGCACGCTGTTCGCACGGCATGCTCAATATGTCACAATGCGCACGGAAAACA
>CAKNXH010059992.1:61625-85640 GCA_932178445.1 Andricus quercusramuli | reverse complement strand
GCATTTTCACTTCTTTGTTGTACTTTTTTAGGACTCACTACTCTTCTTTACTTATATTAAGTATGTAATATGAATATAGCATACTTCTATCATTAATTTTTGATGGTGACGCTTCCCACGTCAAAAAAATCAATCTTGGCAAAAACAAAATATTTACAAAAAAAACTTTTTTCATAATTATAAAAATTTAGGACCAGAGCCGCATTTCGTAGTGCTTCTTATTTATTATCCCAAATTTTCAACTCGATGTGGCTATTCGTGTGAACATAAGTTTACAAATAAGAAAAGTGTGGGTAAGGTAGGAATCCGGTCACGTGACCCACTCGTCACATGGCCTTAAGTAGCAAAAATAATTTCTTAATTAAATAAATTGTTGAATTTTCAGGCTGTAAGTTCTCTAAATTAACTGTGGGGAAAATATAATCTAACTCGTATAAAAAGTACTTATAACGGGTGTGTAACTGACAGTCGAATCTTGAAAGTAAGTAATTTGTGAGGTTATTTATCAGTTTGAAACATCGAAACTTTTCACGCTTTTAAATATTTGATCACATTTATGGCTTTTAAGTTTTTACTATGATTATTTTATTGAATCTACTAAAATCCTATTTTATTATGACTGCTAAATTTACATGGTCCAGTGCTGCCAACTCTCAACAGTTTTTATTTCACTGAATGAATAAGTAACATTTCACTGATTGCCAGAGATCCATTTCCAGCTATTTCAATCAGTGCATTTTCACTGACAATCAGTGATATTTCACTGAATCAGATTTAGAGAAAATGACTCCGCAAAAGATTTTGATCAACTTTAGGACATATCAAAGCGTATTTATGATTTTTTGTTAAAAAAATATCTCATGAAGAACAGGTTTCAAAATAACAAATATATTTTGTTTTTTCAATAAACACATAACAAAATTAATAGCTTTTTTTCTGAAATTTCAATCAACTTCGAAAAAAAGCTGTCCAAACCATTTTTCTCTATTGTTATAATAACTGAGTTATGATCAAAAGAAAAAACATAGTTGGCAGTTGTTAATGCAAATATCGTGAAACCATTAATAGTCTAAAGTTGAAGAAAATCTGGAACATGATCTCTCACGCGAAATTCCTCTTTCGCACCTTCGCACAGGTTTGTATAAAGTGGCAATTGCAACTATTAATATTGCTAGATAACAAATCTCATATCTTTGTCAACTTATGTTTCTTAACAATAATAATTTGCATTTGAATAAGCTTTTTGTTTGCTATACAGAAATGTTAATTAATAACGAAGATATTCTTCCAATAGTGTGGAATACTCCAATTCATTGAACACACGCACACAAAAAAAAGCGTGCGCGCGCATATATATATATATATATATATATATATATGAATGTTGATTCCCTTAACCTTCGAGGGCTCGCGTGGGCGGAAAATTGGTCGCCTTTTTAGAAAAATGCTCGCCATTTGAAAAATCGGGTCATTGGACGGATTGAAGAAAAAATATTTTTTTTCGAATTTTGATTCTTATGCTTGTAATGCAGTTTTCAAATAGTTTTGTTATGTTGAATAGTCTGCAAGATGTTCCTGCACTTACTTTCCGTTGATGCATAAAAGAAAAAACTAGTAAAACCGAAAAAAAGTCCGTAAACTAAGGGCGGCCAACTACACTGAGAAAAATCGATTATACGAACTGGATAATAGAATTAAAGAATAATACACCGTATAGAAAAGTGTATTAACGCGTATGATCTGTAATATTTTTCTAATATATGAAAATGTTACCAAATATAATCTCCAGATGTTAAATTCGTATAATCTTCAGGTATCAAATTGTAACATCTCAGATTTTAAAATATCCAGGCGTCTGGGTAGTGTGTAGTCTCAGATGGTACGTCGCATCTCGCACAGTGGGGTGAAATCGGAAATCGAGGTTCAAAATGACATTTAGAACGCAATTTTGGACCGATTTTAGTTTTTTTTTTTTTTGAAAAACTCAGAACTAAATTCTTAAAAAAATTGTGAGAGTAGATTTTTCATTTTTTTGTTTATTTAATTTTTATGTTAATGCAAACAAAGGAAAAAATGTCGATTTTTAAAATTTTATTTTTTATCTTCTAGATAAAATTTTTCTTATACGTCTCGTCCATTGAGTTCAATGCACAAGGGTATCGGAAAGATAAACAAATTGTTAAATTGTATGTTTAATTGTTATAAACAAATTGTGTCAACAAATAATCAACATTAGAGGTTATTCGCCTTTCAAGTACATTTCTGCCCTGCAATCGCTAGCTTTTATCGTTAGAATGTAGCGTCGACATGAAAATTTAAGATTACTTGTTATTTGTTTATTTTATAAACAAATTATATAAACAAATGCACATTTTGGGCGATTTCAAGCGAAAAGAAATCATTTTTTCTTCTGACCTTGCTGAAATTACATTGCCAATGATTTTTTCTGAAAAAAAGTTTCTAACCCACCAATATTTTTTTAGGGTATAAACAAATTATATAAACAAATGCACGTTTTAGGGTATTTCAGGTGAAAATAAACCGTTTTTTCTTTTGTATTTTCTGAAATTCTATTGGCAATAACGTTTTCTGGAAACTTTTTTCCCACCCATCAATATTGTTTATTTTATAAACAATTTATATAAACAAATGTACATTTTTGGTGTTTTGAAGGGAAAAGAAATAATTTTTTCTTCTGACCTTGCTGAAATTACATTGCTAATGATTTTTTCTGAAAAAAAGTTTCTAACCCACCAATATTTGTTTATTTTATAAACAAATTATATAAAAAAATGCACATTTTAGGGTATTTTAGGTGAAAATAAACCGTTTTTTCTTCTGCATTTTCTGAAATTATATTGGCAATAACGTTTTCTGGAAACTTTTTTCCCACCCATCAATATTGTTCTATTTTATAAACAATTTACATAAAAAAATGTACATTTTTGGAGTTTTTGAGCGAAAAGAAATAATTTTTTTTCTGACCTTGCTGAAATTACATTGCCAAGGATTTTTTCTGAAAAAAAATCCATAAACCATCAATATTTGTATATTTTATAAACAAATTATTTAAACAAATGCACGTCTTAGGCTATTTTAGGTGAAAATAAACCGTTTTTCTTCTGTCCTAACTCAAATTATATTGCCAATGCCAAAAATGTTTTCTGAACAACTTTTTGCCACCCATCAATATTTGTCTATATCAGGAAAAAATTATATTAAGAAATGCCAGTGATTCGTGAGCATCATACGCGGAAAGTCAGCCGGCATGCAACCAACACTGATCTGATCCACAAGTTATTGATCTCATCTGATGCGTATTTAGCACATTTGAGAGAAAAGTGGGAACATACAGAAAGTATCTTTGATCCAGAAGCTATCGAGCTATTGAACTTGGATGTTTAAAGGGCTTAAGAACTCACTAATATAGCACTCTGATTAAAAACTTAAGAACGTATAAACTCCAAATATGTGAATTTATTTAAATAATTTGTTTACGAAATAAGCAAATATTGATGGATGGCAAAAAGATTTTCAGAAAACATTATTGGCATTGGTAATATAAGTTTAGCTGGGTCAGAATAGAAAAACGGTTTATTTCCACCTAAAATAGCGTAACATGTGCATTTGTTTATAAAATGAACAAATATTGATGGGGTATAGAATTTTTTTAAGAAAAAATCATTGGCAAAATAATTTCAGCAAGGTCAGAAAAAAAATTATTTCTTTTCGATTAAAAACACCAAAAAAGTACATTTGTTTATATAAATTGTTTATAAAATAAACCAATATTGATGGATGGGAAAAAAGTTTCAAGAAAACGTTATTGCCAATATAATTTCAGAAAATACAGAAGAAAAAACGGTTTATTTTTACCTAAAATATCCTAAAATGTGCATTTGTTTATATAATTTGTTTATAAAATAAACAAATATTGGTGGGTTAGAAATTTTTTTTCAGAAAAAATCATTGGCAATGTAATTTCAGCAAGGTCAGAAGAAAAAATGATTTCTTTTCGCTTAAAATTGCCCAAAATGTGCATTTGTTTATAATATTTGTTTATAAAATAAAAAAATAACAAGTAATCTTAAATTTTCATGTCGACGCTACATTCTAACGATAAAATCTAGCGATTGCAGGGCAGAAATTACTTGAAAGGCGAATAACCTCTAATGTTGATTATTTATTGACACAATTTGTTTATAACAATTAAAGATGCAAGTTAACAATTTTTTTATCTTTCCGATACCCTTGTGCATTAAACTCAAGGGACGAGACTTATAAGAAAAATTTTATCTAGAAGATAAAAAATAAAATTTTAAAAATCGACATTTTTTCCGTTGTTTGCATTAACATAAAAATTAAATAAACAAAAAGATGAAAAATCTACTCTCACCATTTTTTTAAGAATTTAGTTCTGAATTTTCAAAAAAAAAAAAAAAAAGAATCGGTGCAAAATTGCGTTCTAAATGTCATTTTGAACCTCGATTTCCGATTTCACCCCACTGTGCATCGTGGCGCGTGTCATATGTATTCGTTTGCATTGAAACAAGTAATAATTAAGTTATAAAATGATTATTAGTGCTAAATCACACGTGATTTAGATTTAGAAAATGGGCAAGCTTATATTTCTTTTCATTACACACCACTGCCACTTGCGTACAAGTGCAGAAACTTATTAGCCTCCTTTACTTTCGTTTTTGTACTCTCATGATAGCCACATTCCTGCTTATTATGTGTTTAAAAAATTGAAATTTGTTTCCAGTTCTTCTTCCGAGGTCGTCTATCAAAATTTTGTATAGGTTTATAAATACTTTTTCAAAAATTATTATATATATTTGAGGTTATATAATGGACCACGATTCTAATATGGATATTAAATTTTTAAATCTTGCACTATAGATTTTATTATCTCAGATTTTAAATTTTAATAACCCAAGATATTATCCTGTAATATCTATTTCTTAATATCTATAGATTGTAGTTCTAATAATCCGGATCGCTGTCCCATAGTTAATAGTCCAAGATTATATCCGGTAACATATTTTTTATTACCGGGTATAATCCATTTTTCTCAGTGTACCGACTTGCGAGCGCTGGTGTGAATTCAAAAGGCGCGAGCGCTCGAAGGTTAAGTGAAAATGAATGTAATGAAGTTTTAAAGATATTCCCATTCGTTAATTTATAAATGACACCTAACTTTCTTTTAGGAGAGCATTTTTAGTATGGCTTAACTTACGAAAATACATTATTAATTATATCGTTACAAAAAGGTACTTTAGTTTTGAACTAGAAAGAATGTTCGATTCTATCAAGAAGAGTTCTTTACTCGAGTAAAGAAAGTTAAATATAAAAAGAGTTTAAATTACAACATCATGTTTCACAACTGGAATTTTCGAGGCTGTGAATGATAATACTAGAATCGAGGCTGCATTGGGCAAATTGGGGTTACCAAGTGCAGGCGACATGCTGTTGCATCACTTACTGCACGTAGAATCTCACGAGTGTGTTGTAAGTCGCTTTCTCCCCTTCTCATGTTTAAAATTCCCCTTCTCTTAATGTCGTTGTTTTTGGAGAGATCGACAGAAGCTAACGTAAAAAATACCGTAATAACTGATGCATTTCATTATTATTAGGTGAATTTGGTGTAAGTAGTCTTGTTTTGTTTCGAGCCAAAAAACGAATTATATAATAACTATTTGAATACAGCTGTTTTGCTAATTCTTGAAAGACACTGGAACAATTAAAACCAAATTTGTGTATAAAGTACCATCCAGTGGTATGAGAACGACCGTCTTTTGACATTCGCAGAAAAAATATTGAAATTTGAGAAGAATGTAGCCCCAAGCGAAGTCATTAAGCTAATTCTGAAAGAAGTATTATATTTGATATAAATATTATTATATTTGATATATTTTTGGATTTTCACAACTTTCGTGTTCCAAGTTTCGTCTGAGGAAAACATTCAGAATTGAATAAGTTTAAATATTTACATAATCGTAAAACGTTTTTAATTTGAACCTGGAAAACTGAATAATTTCTAATCCCAAAAATTCCAAATGAAACCAATATTAACCCTCCGTCACACAGGTGTGTCGTTTACGACCCAATCAAATTTGTCCGCTTCAGTATTTTCCCGCTTAAGTAGTTGATTAATGGATTGATTAATTGATTGGATGATTAATTGATCAGTTTATTATTAAATTAATAGTTTAATTAATTAGTTTATTAATAAATTAAGTGATTGATGAATTAATATTTTCCCGCTTAAGTAAAAATACCTGTGTGACGGAAAACAAAATTGAAAGTAGAAATTCTCAAAAAATTAAGTTAATGTTTGCATTACAAAACATAATCGACACTGTGGTCTAGTACGCTCGCCCCTAAACTTCAGCGTTGGCAGAACGAGAGTTCGAGTATCAGTGGATTCCGTATACTGGCTTTGCAAGAAGTAGAGTTTTGAAAAAAGCTCAAGTCATTTGAACAGTGGCTGTACGAAAATTGCATACCCAGGTATGATTCGCCCTGCTGGCGCCAGGTCGAAATGAAGTCCGCTTTGCTACATACGGATTTTACTGTGATTTTCCTTGTGTACTACAGAAATATTTTAGGTGAATACTAGTGCAGATATTTGGAAAGACCTGCGCAGCCGTTGGGGTGTAGAATCAGTAGAGTATTTTCCTAGGGGAACCCTGATTGATCGTGGATTCCGTGGAAATATGGGGCGTGTCGCATACGGTGTACCTGACTGAGAAAAAAGAATATCGAGAAAACAATAGATATTAACTTCCAGAGGTTGTGAAATCAACAGAAACTACCTATAAAATCAGAAAGGTACACCAGTGACGCGGAAAAAGTGACAATGTGAATATAAAATTACGTAACATAAAAATTAGAGTACAAAGTCATAGAAATCAAGAAATACTTGTTATGAAATTTTAATTTATTTAGAATTGTTTTTCGTACACAATATTTTCTTTTGTTTACGTATATTTAAATAAATTCATGTTTGTATTAAGTATTGCAGTTTTTTATTTTTCTTACAGTACCATGTTTACCTAACTTATGCACCTGATTTTCAGACAGCCGAATAATTGAACAATCTCTTTGGTATTCAGATGCGACGTAATGTTCCGTTAGATCCGTTATGGTGAAATGCACTTTTATTTCTAAGGTTCCACTTCACTGTCGTAGCAACAGAAATTTAAGAAGCGCAACGGATATATCTATTTTGTTACTGCATTATGACTGTTAAATTTTATTAATTTTCTCGTTCATTAAATAAATTAAGTTTTAACATTTCATATGTTTAATACAGTTAGGTATGAACCTTTTTCTTAATAGTAAAACAAACAGATATTTGGGCGCAACTAATTCTTCTAAATATTTGATATTTATTTTAAAATTTCAGTGGTTTTTATTGTTTCTCCTGACGTGGAACCTAAGAATGTTTACCAGTAGTATATCAAAATTCAACCAATTTAAAAATAGTTTATAAAATAGGGGAAAACAGCAATATTGTTAAAAATAATAAATTTCAAAAGATAAATATATGTGCGATATAAAAAATAGTGGTGTCTGCAAAGGTTTATTTATCATTAGTTTATTTTAGATTTTTTATTTAGTTTTAGAAAAAATCGTAAATCATTGATTACTTATTTTTTTCTTCAAGACATTGGATATTTTTTATCAAGACACAGTTCAAATTGTATGAAATTAATGGTTAATTAAATAATTTCGTAATATCTAGCTATTCATACCTAGCTAGCTTATTTCCAGTTTATTTTTAATAATATTCATATAAATAGAATTGCAGATAATATTTTGAAGAACAAGATAAGCCATAAATGATGAAGGTTTAATAAAAATGACTACTTTTTTCTGAAGCAAAAGAACATTTGAGGGGAGATAAATGAGCTGTATACATCTTTCTAGTGTTTTCTTATGTGAGCCTTTTCTTTATGTGAGTCTCACTCATTCTATGGCAAAGTTTCTTAAAAGAAACGACGCATATGTGCATCAAAGTATAATTAGAAAAGTGGGTTAAGTTGAAAAGAATAGACGCCTTTGACTGAATCTTATAGTTGCTCGTTTGATATGGTTCTATGAGGCTCGTCAC
The DNA here is from genome assembly GCA_932178445.1 of Andricus quercusramuli. Lineage (NCBI taxonomy): Eukaryota > Metazoa > Arthropoda > Insecta > Hymenoptera > Cynipidae > Andricus > Andricus quercusramuli. The sequence continues at coordinate 77,521 of CAKNXH010059992.1, read as the reverse complement.
GAAATTCACTTTGTATTACGATACGCTTACGCGCCCGCGTTCACGCTTGCGTCACAAAGAGGATGCAAGAAAGCAAGCGAGCAACGGTGCAGTCATTAGCACACCTTCTGCTTCGCCGAGCAAGTTCACCGAGCATAACGACTAAACTTTTCTTCATGCTAACGCTCTCCTCACGAGTTTTCGATATACAGGAACACTTTGACGAAAATGAAATGTAAAATTTTTGCCTAAAAGACTAGTTAGATTAATAATGGTGTTAAAGCGATGTTGTTTGTCTGAGTAATATAAGTTTTTAAAATTAATACATGTAGGGGAAACCTCCCTACAGTGGATAGCTTCCTACAGTGGACATTTGTAAATAAAAGCAAAATGCCTAAAGTAAACCTAATTTGCGCATTTGGTATGATTTAAGTTGATAAAAATGCATCATAAGACAGAATTTCATGTTATACCTAATTATAATAAAAAAAAAAAGTATAAAAAACTATTTTTGTCATGACCAAGAAACTTTGTCCGCCACTTTAGTAATTTTTGCCAAGTATCTAAATTTTTTCAGAATGATTTTATTTATTAATATATGTTTCTTGGTCATTAAACCATAATATTTGTCACCCTAGAATCTTACGTTCTATGTAAGAAAATTATTATGAATATAATCCTTGAGGCTCTCATTTTCCTACTATGGATACCAGCGTCATCCCTACAATGGATTTTCAGTTAAAAGATTTAGATAATTTGCACTCATAGGTTGGTACTGAAATAACAGAAGACAGAATCAGCTGATACTTTGAACATAGCTGCAGCGTAATGTAATTGAGAGTAATTTTAAATTTCCCGCAAGTAGAAATAACTTCACCATGCCCAATTTCTGTGTAGGTATTTTCTAGGTACTTTTGACATGGCAAGATTGGTGGCAATCCTAACCCCACCGGTCCTGTCCACTGAAAGGCGTGTTGTGAAATATGAGCGAAATAACTGACATTATATTTTTGCTAATTTTATGCAAAATCGAAATTATATCACTTTTTTCTTTGTTCTGATGGTAGCGTCGGTATAAAATATAGTTTAGGGGTACGCATAAAAACATCTTTCTAATCTGATTCGCGGTGTAGAATCGAATATCCACTGTAGGGCGAACCAGCCAACACTGGACAAAATTTTATTACCTCAAAATAATATAAATAGCTTTTTATTCGCTAACGAATTGATTTTTACTGATATCTCATCACATGGGTGAATATATCAGCTTCATTTGTGTCAGAACAGCTCTTTAATATATATCCTATTTTGTGTTTACTGAAATCTACCAATTTTTGCTATCCACTGTAGGGAGGTCTCCCCTAGATGGTAAAAGAAACTGACATACTTCAGACCAAAAAGTAGATTTCGATGTTATAAATCCTCTATTTCTGCCAACGTTTCGAAAACTTTGTCGTTTTCCTCTTCAGGACGTAGAATTAAATTTCAAAGCAAATGGAGCAAAAAAGTTGGGAAGTCCTTGACTCTTTAACTAAGTCAATTACATTATTAAAATGTTTTTAACACTATAAATTTAGTATTTATGTAAACAAATTTAAATTTTTAAAATTTAAATAAAATTTCCTACAAAAATGAAGCTCCAAAAGAGATGTGAGGAGGAAGATGGTTTTTTATAATAATTTGACGGATAATTTGACGAACTTTGAAATTTAATTCTACGTCCTGAAGAGGAAAACGACAAAGTTTTCGAAACGTTGGCAGAAATAAAGGATTTATAACATCAAAATCTACTTTTTGGTCAGAAGTATGTCAGTTTCTTTTACCATCTACATGTATTAATTTTAAAAACTAAAAGACTAGATTCTCTTTAAATTTCATTTTAGCATGGACTCAGAATCTCACAAAATATTTTAATGGAAAGTTGATTCAATAATGTTGGGCAGTGGGTGGAGGGATCTAAAATTAAAAAAGGCCTTACTCATAATAATTTCAGATTTGAAGCATTTAAAATTTGCTACATATTTAACCATTTTAAACCAGAAAGTCTTTCAAAATTGAAGGTTTTTTAATTCAAAACGTTTAAAATTGACCAGTTTAAAATGTAGCCTACAAGTTTAAGAAATTTTAAACGGAAAACCATTAAAACTTAACAATTTTTAATGGAAGTGTCTAATGTACTGAACAAATCTGGCTATTTGTAAAGAAAATTCGGTACAAATAGCCTCTTTTCCAGCTCTGTTTCTTCCGAAAATTTGTAGCCACGGCACTTTTTAATTACAATCATTCAAAAGAAAAAATTACTTAGTAAAAATCAAAAATAAAATGGTTGGATTCGAATTGTCGCAGATTTTCAATCGAATGATTTCAAGATTTACGTATTAAAAATTGAACCACTAAATTTAAAACTCCTGAAAAATATAAAAAATTGTAAATGTCAGGCGTTCAGAAATGAAGAATGTGAATGTTATAATCCAAATATAACCTAGCAATTGAAATTGAAAAGCCAAAATTTGTGTAATTCAAAATTAAAGCGCAGAGTTTAAAATGAAATTATTTGAATCGGCTGCCTTCAAAATTAAATAATGTTGAATTGAAATGATGAAGTTTAAGCATTTGCTTTTGGGTCATTCTATAGAATAGATCGTCTAGACGTAGTTGCGACCTAAATTGAAACAAATTTAATGTTGAGATATAATGTTCCTGGATGTTTCTAGAACTGAATTTCATTATTTATAAGCTTTAATATTTGATTCCATTTGTAAAAATGATTTTTAAAGAATGGATAAGCACTGAAAAAATGGTGGTTGCATTGTATTACAAAATTCTGTTATTTTGGATAAAATCATACAATAATTTGGTTGATACTAAAATTAAATTATAATTTACGAATTTATGTTTCATGCGGCAAGGATATATTTTCATTTAAGTAATAACTTTAGTACTAAAAGTCTTTACAATAAACTGCTGCGAATTGTCAAATTTAGAGGTTTTCAACCTTTGATTCTTCCTCCGTTTTCCTCTTCGGATATCTCATACTTGTTGCATCTGAAAACAAAGCTGAATCGGTGGATTTGTGAGGATCGGCGTTTTTCGGTATAGACATACCATTCACACAAGTGTACATATTGCATATATTTAATAATGGTACGAATTGACATTGATACAATCCAATTTTGTCAGTCATTACTTGAATAAATTGGCGAATGAAAAGCACACAAACAAATGCTCTTTTATTTATGCAAATACACATTTTTCTGAGTGGATTTTAAGAAATAGAAAATTCTTCAAACTCAATTTTCATTTTAAACTACCACTAAAATAAGGTCTTATCTATAAATGTGAATCAATTTATTTTTATTAGAGTATGGGACCTTTGAAATTTAGTTAGTACACAACTAAATTGGCGAACAATTAAAAACTATAACGATTTTTTTGGATGTTAAGGTTTTCGACCAGTTTCACAATCTGATAAAACTAACATCAAAAATTTAATTAAAATTTATGTTGTGTAACTTTCCATTTGCCAATTGGTTGCAATCTTTTGCTACTTCTTTTTAGTTAAAATGTCACTAATCATTCGAATATGCCCTGTGAAAAAAGTAATAATATTAGTTAGAACAGGGAGGATACATTTTAGATTATGGCATGCATTGATACTCGTACGCAAGTATTAGGCTATGTACAGAGATGTAGTCACTATAAGCATCCCAGCGAGCTACGTCAGTACGTATTGATCCACCGAGGGTTCACAATAATATGCGCTAGGTTCTTGCAGTAACCCGAATTAGACATTCAGATTCAGCGATGTCTTATTGAAACCCTAAATTTTTGCAAAAAACAATACGAAAATATAATCTATAATAATAATAATAATAATAACTTTATTAACAGAAGAGCGCGGGCGTGATAATTAGCATAGTTAAGGAAAATAGCCACACCGAGACACAGAGAGAGAGGGGGAGAGAGACATACACTCACATTGTTCAAAAAGAAGGTTTAACAACAGCCGCAGGGTTCGACTGGGAGCAACTGCCATCTGAAAATGACACTGACTCCCAGTAGAACCGCGGTAAATCGCCACGTCTCGCGACCATGAGGTGGGTGGCCACAGTGCACGACGAAATCACAACGACAGGCCGGCGAAATCCTCGCGTGTCTTGAGGACACAAAGCGACCCCAGGATGACAGATTTCTGCATCCACCTCGTAAGTGCTTCGGCATATTTTTGGCATGCGGGTATGGCTTTAAGGTTATGAACCAGTGATATTTTCGCACCTCCGAGAGCACCTATCACAAGGACAATTACTTGTACCGAATATTTTGCATACAGTGGTTGCAGCTCTCTCTTAAGGTCTTGATACCTATCCTCCTTTTCCTTCTCCTGCGCAGTGATGTTGTAGTCGGCCGGAGCCGAGAATTCGAACACGAATATAGTTCGTTTTTCACAGTCTTGGAGAACGACGCCAGGCCTGTGCAACGGAGACTGCTGTCTGAAAACCGTAGTTCCAGAAAATTAACCACTTCTCGTTTTGGATAATTGACTCTTATCTCCCTCAGAGCGCCCAGCAGGGCAGGTTCGCGGCCAACACCGTAAGAGCAACAAAAATGGTAACAAAGCACTCTTGGGCCGCATTATGCCTGTAGAGATACGTCGTCTCCGCGTGCGTTGGACACCCGGATAGTACATATGTTTTCTAGTTACTCAGCCTGTGCATGACACGTTCTGCACCTATCGCTGGGAACTTATTGACATAAAATGCGGTCACGGTATACTAAATGGAAATGACACCGCCGTGGCATGCGAATATGAAATCCTCTGTACCTGAATTGAGTCCTAATTGTATGAGGAAGAAAAAGTTTGCTCCTTTGACAAGGATTGATTTTCTACATTTCAGTGAAAATTTCCGTGCATTTTCTTGTCGAGCAGCTTGTTTGCGGAAATTTTCAACCTCTGCTTTCTTTACTTAGGCTTTTAGAAGTGAAGCATCTAGATGGAGTAATGCACTTTCGTCACTTCTGATTTTAAAATTCAGGCCAACGGTCTCGGCCGCCTGTTCCACGGCGTTGTAAAGGAACTCTTCTTTGCCAATCATCTCGTGTTTCCTGATCATTTTTAGGAGAGGATCTCTGCCGTTCGCAACGATGTAAGCTTTACTTAGAGCAATTAGGTTATGAAGACACTGAAGATTCAGAAGTCCCCGTACGCCTTAACGGCGTGAAATGTATAATCGCGGAACTGACGAATTGATGTGCAAGCTTTTATGCATATGCATGATCTTACGTGTGGTGATATCAAGGGCCGCAAGCTCGTTCTTCGGCCATTGAACCACCCCAAACGAGTAGAGTAGAACCGGGACGGCAAGCATGTTAGTCGCAGATACCTTGTTCAACGCCGACAGATTGGAAGACCAAATCTGTCGAAGAAGATGCTGGTATCTGCTTCGGAGAGACTCCTTCACTGATGTTACGTCCTGAATGTGGCTTTGAGCCACGCCCAGGTATGTATAGGCCTCTCCAGTGTTGAGATGTCTAATAACACTTATATCCACAAGCTCAGGGTCATCGAGAGCGCCAACAATCTTTCCTTTCTTCAGATGAATTTTGGCACACTTGTCCAGTCCAAAGTCCAAAACACTCTCTCCTGTGTACTTCCCTGGCGGCATTTAAAGCACTCTAAAGTTTGCTTTTATTAGAAGCATAGATGTCGCTGCAGAGGTATCCAGGAGAATTTCGTAGTGCAAGAGATAGAGGCAGAAGTGTGATGCAAAAGAGCAGAGGGCTCATGGTATCGCCCTGAAAGACGCCCCTCTGGAAGGTGGCGTTGCTTGTTGTCACACGATGATTTCCAGATGAGATGGTAAATCTAGTTTTCCAAAAGGGCATCAATCTCTTTATGCATCTCACTATGTGGGGGTGAACCTTGGAGCTTTCCGACAGCTTTTCGGTAGTCAATCCAGGCCATTGACAAGACGCGCTGATGGTCTGCTGCGTCTTTGCAGATGCACTTGTCAATTAGCAAGTTCTCTAGGTAGCCTTCTAATCATTTTTTCGAGCCACTTTGTTCGTACATCTCTCTCCACACAGACTCAATTTTTCGAACGGCGAGAGTGGGTGTTCACCAAAGCGTGAAAGACCACCAGCGTAGCGGACAGGCGCAATGCGCGGGTACTCACTCGCGCATTTTGCGTTAAATTATGTATTCCAATTGGAAAACGTTTGCACGTCCCTGACTGTTTAAGTTTGGAGGCCCTGGAAATAGTTTCAATGCTAATTCCAGGCCAAGTCCGAATTATATACAATCCAGGTTCCAGTATATAGGAATTTAATTTTTCCGTCTTACATCTTATAGAACTTGTAGTTTTCTTTGTAAATCGAACGGAAAATTCAAAAAGAAACTTCAGCATTAACAAAATTGTGGCGATTTTTCTGAAAATGTTAAAAAGACTATTTATTCAAAAACCCGAGCCGTTTTCTGTTCTTATTTTATACTTCAGAGTAAATGAGATTCTTGAGATTTTATCGACAATTTATCTCACCTGCAAGGCGAGAGAGAAAACTAAAATTCACGTTGAAAAAAATGGCACTGGGTACGACAAAACTCTGCAGAACAAAATTATTTCATGCTGTCGTAAAAAAACTTGTACTTAAATTTTTTCCTGAAAGTCTTTTTTACATTATCATCAGAGAAGGTATTATATTTGTGTAAAATTTGTCCCCCTTTGTTTTTGTCAAGTGTCCAAGTTTTGAGACATTCTGAACCCAAAAAACAAGTTTTCGCTAATGTTTCTGGCTGTGTGTGTATGTATGCATGTAGATTTTCATCATGTTAGCACGATAACTTTCGAAAGAATTAACAGATCGGATTGGGCTTTTGCATACCTACTCTTCAACTGTCCTAAAATGAAGGTCAAGTTCGTTAGCCAGCCATTTTGGATAAAAATTCAAAAAGCGAGGGCTTTTTCAAAATTTTTGAGACCACTTTTTTCTCAAATTTAAAAAGTCTATGTACGGATGTTAGTAGTACTCAAAAAGACAAACAATTTGTTATAATGACTTTTTTTTGATAAATCGAAAAATTACTGAAGTTATAGCATTTACAAAATTCAAAAAAAAAAAAAAAAAAAAAAAAAAAACGAAAATGAACATTTTAAACCAAAAAACGAACGATATGAAAAAAATCAAGACAAATTTTTGAATTTCTTGAAAAATCTAAAATTCAAATTTTGATCGCACAAAAATATAATGAAAAATCAAAAGTTCCATTTGTCGGTCAAACTATGCAAGATATGAAAAAAGATGATGAAACAAAAATTGTGCATATGAAAAAGGTCTACAAATTTGTTATTGATCACTTTTTGATAGGATGCGTAGTTTTTGTTTTGTAATTTGTCCCAAATTGTTTTTTTTTTCGTTCTTTCAAAAAAGATCTTATCAACCGTAGAATGACATAATAAAATCGTATTATTTTGAAGAAATACAATTTTATCCTATACTATTCACATTTGAGTACAATATTTGTTAAATGAGCGTGATAGGGAAAGGCTTTCATTCGACAAGCGTTTGTGTTTTGGAGAAAAAATACGATATTATTGCAGAAAAACTAATTAGAATAAAGAACAAAAAGTTAAATACCTGCAGTAGTTTAAAGATTTTTACAGCATTTTAAAGAAAACTATCGACAACTTTTTGACATTAATTCACGTCATTAGATTTAGGAGTTAAAATACTCATAACTTTGATAACACGGAGCTGCCACAAAACGAATCTTCTGCCGGAATTAGAAAGAAAACTAAAAGTTCTGATTCTTTTTTAATCAATCCGGTAAAATACATGTAATTTAATTCCCTTTGAAGTTAATAGGTTGAAATTCGTCATATTCGATCATTATAGTGTGACTGTGATGATCCCTTTTGTTTAGTAATAATACTGTCAAGTTTGAATTTTTTCCGCTTTTAATACATTCTCCAAATTTCTGTAATTTGTTCAATTGAATGAATTTTACAATTTATATATCTTTTAGAATTACTTGGAAACCTTTCACTTCACTAACTATGTTGATTGTACTGATAGTTTTTTACTTGGCGGAACTTTTTGAATTGCAGATATGTTTCTGGTTGAAATCTACTTACGATATTTGTAAATGCAGCTGATATAACTAATTCAAATATCTTTCCTTTAAAATGAAAATATTTCAAACAGAAGATTTTTGCAATTCAAAAAAATGAAATTCGATCATTTCAAAAATAAAAAAATTCTGTTTCCTTAATAAAAAAATTGAATGTATTAGAAGCAGCTTCATCATGTATTGAAAGCATTTAAAAATTTGAAATATGAACCAATTTTAAAAATAAGCAACGACTAAAGTTTATAAATTCAAAAATTAATGTTAAACTTTCATATTAAAAAAAAACCATCATTTAAATTGCGAAGAAATTTTGGTAACTCACTTTAGAAGGATTCTTATGCATAAAACCTAATAAATTAATTCAAAGAATTAACCAAAATTACACTGAGAAAAATGTTTTTATGGGGCCACAAAATGATTTGGTTACAGGAAAGTATTTTTTTCCAACAAAGTTTGGATTACTTTAATAAAATATTTGTTGAGCACGCAAAATTTGGCTGACTTAAGAAAAATTAACAGAGTTTGTTGCTACTATAGCAACAGAATGTTTGGTTCTTTCAATCCTTTTTACTAATTTTGTAAAAAATGCCATGAACCTAATTTTTTATTTTGCGGTGCATGAATACCAGAAATTACGATATGATTCGCATGTATATTCGGTTCATGCACTTAATACGCAACCTGATATATAAATACGTACCAACGCATGCCCTGACCACCATTAGACAAATTACGATAGGACTGATTCGCATGCAATGCCGAATTCGGGTTACCAAATTATGCATGATAACAACTGTAGAAGGATCCCCTGACTGGGTGATAAAAGAAGTAACCGTTGAGTGAAATAAATTTTTTTTCTGCAGAGATCGCATAATCTAGATCCCCAAAAAATTTAAAATATACTTCACAAAATGGTTATAAAGGCCTAGCCATCTCATTTCCAAAATTATTCATGAAAATAATAACAAGGTACATCTGGCTTTGTAATCAACTAAAAATTTGGTCAAGGCGGTATTTAAAACTTCGAAATGTTAGGAGCAGGCAAGCACTAAAAATAATTTAAGTGGTGCTTGAAAGATGCGATACATTGTGACTTTGGCTGTAAAATTAATTCACAAAATGGAGATGAGGAAATTACATCACTCTGTTGCAAACTGTTTCTGTCGTTACAATTATTTTCAATTTATTCCCGAGTGCTTAGAAATTCTTGATGACACGAGGTAGCGATAAATTAATTATACGCCTCTGAAATACGTCATAAATACTTATTTCTCCTGATAGTTCTGATATGTATTCGCTTCTTATCTTATACCCTGAAAAAATAGGTAGTATAGGTCCAACTACTCAAGTTTCTAAAATGCTAAAATAATTATGCTACTGCTTTTTATTGGTTGGTTCAACTGTTTTTATTGTTCTTGTTGTTGTTGTTACTGCCCGCATTGTTACTTAGCCAAACCGAGTAGAAACACTGACAAGAAAAATAGCTGTGTCAACCAATAAAGTAGCAGTTTCGTATTTCCATGAAATATGAAAATTTATATGAAAATAATGTCGACAACAAAGTTTTGAATATCGTATTATAAAATGTTTAAAGTCAGTACAAGTGGCAGGAGTGATGCGATTTCGAATCTAAGGAGACGTTAGTTGTATATCACGTAATTGTATTGAATGGTGAATTACGATTAATTTCTCATTCTGTATTCATAATGTAGCCGTCAGAAAGCACATTTAGCACATTTATTCACGCGAAAGTATGTATTTGCTTCGTTACAATGCCAGCAGTTCATCATATGAACTTGTAATCGCACATACAAACCTAAGTCTTTGTTCCGAATATTTTTGTTCAGAACCATTTTCGCTCTCGAACTCATATTTATTTAGTTATTGACTCGTTTATTGCCGCGATGCAAAAATACTGGTGAGCCGCACATTGGGATGAGTATTTACTGTTCAAAATAGTGTACAGCCTGTAATTCTCAGCGGATTTGGAAGCTTCTTTCTCAGAAATGATCTGTATTATATTTCTAAGAAAATAGTAAACCCGATTTTATCATGTCTCCTTAAGTTCGATAATATAAATAATAAACAAATACAGTGGAAAAATCAGTCATTTTAACAACTAAAAAATGGTATATAAAAATGTATGAAGAACTTTTAAAATTCGAAAGAGTTTTTAAAACTATATTAAGGCCCATGCGCAGATAACAAAAACTGGATATTCCTTTTGAATTTAATCCGGGATCCACTTTTGAGTGTTCTAATATCTGACAAACCGACGGCGTTAGCTGTGAGGTGAATCTCGACTAGGGAAGAGACCAGATGTCAAGACATTTCGAGCGCGGATAGCACTCGGATGGGTTATCTCATCTGCAACGTGTGCGACCAGGTTGTGTATTCGCTGGGTCTTAACTAATGTCGAGCGGGAGATTTGACGCCGAGCATGATTGTGTGCATTCGATGGTCGAATGTCTCTGCCTTCAAACTCGACCTGAAATCGGGAGGTGGTTTTCTGCTACTTTCCTCTCACATTCAACCCTACCCATCGAATGCATACAGTCATCCTCGGCGTCAAATCGACCGCTCGACATTAGTTAAAACGCAGCGAATACACAACCCGGTCTTTACATCTAGCCTCTTCTCGAGTCGAGACCATTTACTATGTATTTCTATGAAAATTTGTACGCGCCAACATTTTAGAGGTTTATTCTATAGTTGTATGAAAATGTTTAGAGTTGCACAATTATTTATTCTGCATCATGAGAGGATACCCATGCGAAGCCATGTACACATAAAAGTTATTAAATTTAATTAATTTCATGGTATTTTATTAAACTTAATTTCCAGATAAAATAGTACGCCAGCCAAGCGCGCGTATAAGGTACTAATATTCTTTTAAGACGAATTCATAAGCTTTTATTGTTTAACATTATAATATATTAATAATTAATTGAAGTACATAACTTTCATTTAAATTACATAGCTCACTTGTAATAAGTTATTTTAGTTTCAAGTAAAGTTAGAGGTAACACATGAAGGTAATAAACAACTCCATTAAGTACATAATCTGATATGCTATTTGCACTGCTTTTCCACTATTTTGTACAAAATCGCATGCTATTAAGTATCTGCGCCAAATTACCTGCCCATCGACTGTTCATTCATTAAATACTTTTCACATAAAAGGCTTATTTATTCAACGGAAATCTTCTTCCTGATCATAAGACACACTTGTAGTTATTTACTACAAGAAACTATCCACCTAGAAACACTACCCGAAGCGGGTAGTGTCACGCCTACCCCGGCAGGGAAATGGCTTAATGGTATACATACATACCGAAAAAATCCTATAAATAAACTTTGAATAAAATTTTTTTGAAAAATAAACTAATTGTGAATATGCAAGAATTCAGACGATAGGACTATTTTCGTGAGCCTCACTATTATAATTTTGCATAAATATGGGTGTTCCAATTTAGCTTCCGCGCCGACTTAGCCTCTTCTCCCTTAATACCAGGTTTGGTCTTGTTTACTTTGCTAACTTCAGATTAAAAAGTAATACTAGACAGCGAACTAAATTTGTCAAAATGATGATGATGCATTGTTTCATTTGATCCAAACTTTATTCTGATCAAAAAACAAAAAACAGATCAAGTTATATGCAAGCCATGATTCTACATTTCTTTCACAGTTGGGCATTTGTTTTATCAGATTTGATTGTTGACATATGATTTTATTCTTCTTTTATCAGTTTGGCGGATCGAAATGTTATATTTTGTTATTGTGTAAACAGTTTAAATATAGAATTCAACCCTAAAATTATTTTTTTTTGTTTTTACTGTAGCAATTCTATACACGCATATTTTCTTATAAGAACAAAAACGTATCTAAAATCAATTTAACCGAGAATTTTTGGCATAAAATTTAGCGAATGACACGTAAGTTGCTAAGATTCTAAAAATAGTTTAAACATTTTCGCTCTTATGAATAGAAAATGCTCATGCCTTCAAGCATTTCGAAAGAAGTTAATCGTGATCTTTGAAAGGAATGAGGTTTAAGATTTACATTTTGATGTAAACTGGATAAGGAATAATAAAATGTATATATACGTACATGTTAGAGGCCTAACCTTGAAAAAAGAGAATGTTTTCATTGTATATAGTGGTTTCCATTTGTAACGGTGATAGGAAATCGTTTAAATGAAACCATTCTATGGCGCTATTATTACTAACCTCGCGAAGTTCGATTACTTTCAGCCCTAAATTATACGAAGGTCAAAATGTACTTCTCAGCAGTGAGGTTTATTATATTACTTGTCTTTTTTTTATGATGAAGTAGCAGTAGGAATGGACTGGCCAATATCATATTTTACTGGTCAATTTTTGCAAGTTGAGACTGCGGATATTTATATGAATGATATATTGTATATTATTGAAGTGATAGTCATTAACTTATTTAAACAACATTAACGTTTGAAATACAATTTGTGTTTTCTTATTGCTACTTTAATTTTTCTAGCAATATACGTTTCGCAGTAAATTCTTTTGTCAATACCTTGTTATTTGTTTAAATATTAGTTTGCCAGTTTGCAAGAGCCTCACAGTTTGGACATTATTTCGCTCTTGAATTCTTTCGAATCCTTTTAATTTCTTTGAATTGCTTTACATTGTTTTGAATTTCCTTAAACTAATTTAATTCTTTCGAATTCTCTTACATTTCCATGAATAAATAGAATATCTCGACTGTCCCGAAGAATAAGTCACTAAGCAATTTTTCCGAAAACAGAGCGTATCAACTGTATTATGCTTCGCTAGCGTGTCGTATCTCCATTTAAAAATATATAGAGATACGACAATCTAGCGAAGTAAACTACAGTTGATACACTCTGTGCACGGAAAATTTTTTTAGTGAATTATTCTTCGGGACAGTCGATATGAAGGTTCCAGGTGGAAAATTCAGTAGTCTGCCGGAGTTCACCACCGGCGCAGTACTGGTCGAGTACTGGTCACCAGTACAGGTAATTGGTAGTTCGCCCAGTACTGGCAGACGGTTAGCTCTACGATCGAGACAGTACTGTGCTGACAGTATAAATATTCAAAAAATGAAAAAAATACGTGAAAATATGATTCATGTGTTCTAAAATTTCGAAAAACTACAAATACAAACAGCGCGAAAACAATTTGTTTTCTGTTGTTTTTTTAAGGAAAAAATCTACATTCTATCTTCATGATTAATTGTAAATGTTCAGAAAAAATTTAAAAGTTTATTTATTTTACATCTATATGATGTCGTATAATAATAATAATAATAGTAATAATAAAATTAATGAGAAAAAAGAGTTAAGAAATGGTTTCTTTAACTTTTTTGAGCTGTGGCTTATGAGGATGGTTTTTTCAATGACTTTCAATTCTGTAGGTATAGAGTAATGGTTAAGACTCTTCGATTGCTAAGCGATAGATTCAGGTATAGACGTAGGTACGAAACCCCGTAGCGTTAGAAATTTTATTTGCAATATAATGTATAAAAATGTAATATATGTATTCATTCTAAGTAGGACCATTAAGATTCATAGACAAAATACTCGCAACCAATTATTATTTAGTTTTAAATCCCTTCTTTGTTATATCTTCAGAATATAGCGATACTGGGTGTTGAAATTGAACAAAAAGTTTGAAATTTACACTTTTATAATTATAAATAATATTCGGACGATATGCAGTTATATGACGATGAATGGTCCTAAAAACAATTCAATGATTTTTTATCATTTTTAAAATTAACTCCTGCATTTTCGTATGCCAGCGGTGGTGTATTTCCACCTGGGGTGTATTCGAGTAAATTCTTGAATCTTAGAGACTAAAGTTACGCTAGCTACACATTAAATATCGACTGTCCCGAAGAATAAGTCACTGACAAAGTTTTCCGCATACAGAGCGTGTCAACTATATTTTACTTCGCTAGTGTGTCGTATCTCTATGTATTTTTAAATGGAGATACGACACGCTGGCGAAGCATAATACAGTTGATATACGCTCTGTTTTCGGAAAAATTGGTTAGTGACTTATTCTTCGGGACAGTCGATATATGAATAAGACCCATGAATTTATTTGTATTAAAATTGTTTTAAGTTCCCTTGATTTATTTAAATTCTTTGAAATCTTTTGAATTCCCTTGAATTTAACATTGGCAGTGATCGCATGAAAGGATTAATTTCAAATTAAATGATCGATTTAAAAATCAATTGTAAATTGAAACTGTCAAAATGATATCCTTTGAAATAACAACATTCAACATGAAAACAATTAATACTTAATCAAAAAAATATCGGTACAAAGAAGGACGAAATAATATTCTCATGGTTCTAGAAAATTCGTCTGGTCTCAATGAAATTTACTTAAAGAAAGGGAATTATGTTTCTTGAATCTACTATATTTTCTTAAGATCAAGAAGATATTGTATCATCCGTATTCGTAAGGATATTTTATTTATTTAATTTTCATTATTATTCTCTGATAATTAATGATAATTAAATGATAAATAAAACGATAAAAATGATAATTAAAAGCCATAGTTGGAGCATTTATAAATCGACAGTGAACAATGACCCGTGCAGAAATTTCGCCGTGGCCCCGACCGGGCCCAGACTCGCTCATATCGGGCCCTGATGGGGAAATCGAGTCAGGGCCAGACTCATCATGAAACACGTGGCCGCCTTGGAGCCATGTCTAGGGGCCCGGTCAAATGCCCGATCTGTCCCCTATTAATTACCCGAGTCTAGCCACATTATTTACTTTTTTATAAGGAATTAAAACCCTTCAAAATAATTATAACCCAATATTAAATGAAAAGCCAAATTAATAGAATTGAGCTTTATTTTGAATACACCTTAAAAATAATGAAAAATGTTTATTTGGACCTCTGCTTCCGAATAGGGGCCGTACTTAAATTACGTAACGGAGTATAGGCCCTCATTGAGACCCCCTCCCCCGTCCTGTAACAAAATGTAACAAAATATTTCTACCCTCCCCCCCTACCTAAATTTTAGTTTCCGAGAATGTTTTACTATAGTTATTGCTATTAGAATTAGGCAGGGGGCTCGAGAACTTCATTTACAAAATTCCCTTATCTTTCCTTATCTAATTTTTCATTTTTCTTTATCATTAATATTCAAATACCAGAATTTTAATCTTGAAATACTTTCAACATAGAAGCTTTTATAAACGGAATAAAACAGTGTTTCAGATACAAATTAAGAATTTTGAAATTTATTATTTTATTTTAAACAGAAAAATGTCTTTTCTGCCATAAAAATTTTCAACAAAATAATGAAATTTTCAGCAAAGAAGAACATTTTTTAACCAAAAAGTTGTATTTTCATTAAAAAGAAAAGAAATTTCTACCAAAGCGGATTTTTTAAGATTAGGATTAGGATTTTAGGATTAAAAAGAAAACAAAATTTTAAAAAATAGTTGAATTTTCATCCAGAAATGATTCCAGTTGACTTTTCAAGATCAAAATATTAATTTTTAAACAAGAAATAAGTTTGAACGAACAAAATTGAATTTTCCATCCAAAAAGACGAATTTTTCAACCAAAAGAGATGAATTTTCAACGGAATAGTTTTATTTCCAAACGAACAGTTGCATTTTTATACAAAAAAGATGAAATTTCTCTAAAACAGATGAATTTTTGATTAAAACAAAAAAAAAAAGTTGAATTTTCATCCAGAAAAGCTTTCAGTTCATTTTTTAACACCAAAATATGAATTTTAAACAAATAGAAAATTTGCTACAAA